>NGBS01000896.1:0-94524 GCA_002245135.1 Proteromonas lacertae | reverse complement strand
TTTGATGATGATGAAGAGGAAGATGTTACAGATGACAATCCATATGATAATGATGAGAGAATAAATATAGACGAAGTATACAATCAACTTGAACGAAATAGACTTATCAATCCTGAAACTCTTACTTTGAATGAAAGCGCACAAATACTTGATCAAGATCCTGATCATGATTATATAGTTAAAAGAAAACATATGACAAGAAAATTAAACAAAATAAAGATTTTCTAGATAAGTTATTAGATAATGAGAAAAAAGTGAGAATAGAAAGAAAAGATCCATTACCTACAATGCCTGAAGAGTATTATATAAGTAAGAAGAAAGAAGAACAAGAAGTAACTGAAAATGCATTAGAAGAATTTAATAAACGAAAAGTTAATGCTAATGATGTTACTTATAATGCTGCATTACAACAGTTACATCAAAATACATTTAGACATCCTGATTCATTTAAATTTACAAATGAAGATGATGTTAAATTAGCAAATCGTAAAGTTAAAAAGAAGTCTTATCATAGAAAGTAGATGAAGAAATAGATGATTTTATTAATTTAATTAATCCCAATTTGTAGAAGAAGAATATTAACAATATTAATTGTTTTAATTATTATTTTTTATATCCATATGGTAATGTATTGTATTTATCAAAAAAATATCTTTTATCATCATAATAGGTTAAGCCAGTTTTGTTTTGTACTGTTGTATAAACATTATGATGTATTGATTTGATTTGACATACTTCATATTTTTGACTTTTACTAGCACCTTCAACAAAATCATTGTATATATCATAAGTTATTTTTCTAGAAACTTTCACATTAATACCTTTACAACGATTGTCAGTATTAGTATTATTATCAGAATCATCATTCACTTTCTCCTTTTCGTATATATAGCACTTTGATTTTAATCCTATAAACTTTGTTATAACATATAGGTTTATTATTCTTATCCTGTTCTTCAAATTTTAATCGATTCAATGTTCCTGAATGAACAGCTCTATGTATATCCAACTTATAATTTTCTAAATAGGGATTTTTTCAAATTACTTCCATCAATCCAATTATTAAAGATAGGATCCTCTAAGTCTTCAAAAATATCATTAGTTTCAACTGAGAAAAGTAAACTATCAGTATCAGTCATACATAGTGTTAGCTTATCAGATCCATATTTTTATCTAATACATCATACCAATATTTTTGCATTTTGAGTTTAGACAGTGCTAAGATAACCATTCCAATTTGTATAGGTTTATTAATTTCATATAGCTTCTTATGAAAATGTGCAATTCTTAAATCACCTTCAATAATGATAAAGTCTTTAAACCATGGATCACTTGCAGCATTAATCATTTGGTCTTCATTAGTAATTAAAGAAATGTTACTTCTCTTTTCAAACACGTTCCATAAATTTACCGTATAAACTATTCATTAATTTCTTTATATAGTCTGCAGTAGTATTTTGATTGTTTTCTTTAGCTTGGACTCTTTTTTGTACCATAGTATTAATATATTTACCCATATATAGACCTTCAGTAAATCTCATTATTCTGTACACTTTACCCACTTTATAGCCCATGTTCAACTGCAAACTTCAAATTTTGGTAGTGTATTATATATTTTTCTTTAGGATACAAATCAGTTATTAATTTCTCAGTAGCATGGTAAGTACCTCTTTCTTTATGTATAATACCAAGATTTTCAGCTCTTTCAGTTTGTATATCAGATAACCATTCTTTAGGTATTTTCTTCCTTTCAGGTAGTAATGGGTATTCTTTAAACTTGTCTTGTAGCTCTATAGGTAACTCGATATCAACTTCTAATATATAACCAAAATCATTATTCTCTAATCTATCTTGATCCATTTCTTCATAATATGGTAAATCAAGTATACTTTCTAATGTAATAGAATTGGATCAATAAATTCAAAGTCATCTAAAGGCATTTTACAAGAAGCCATAACTGAAGGGTATAAAGAATTGTAGTCTTGATATAATAAGAATTTACTAGGTAAAGTTTCATCATAATTTTTCATAAATTTGTTATTAGCATCTTCCTTACGCTTACCAATATATGATAATCCACCGTATAAACCATTCAATATAAAATCATAGTATTCAGGTTCACAAAATAATTTAAGTTCCACATCAGATACATGCAAGAATAGATCAAGTGATAAGCTTGGTAATGAAATATACCAACAAGGATCTATGTGAAAAGTATCAAATATATTATCTCTAAAATCATTAAATATAGACTGAAGAATATAAACATCAATTTTCAAGTAAAATAAATTGTATTCACGTATATTATCAAATCCAAATATTTGATTTACTTCCATAGCAAAATCAAATTCTTCAGGTTTAATAGTTTCATTATCATTCAATTTAGACTTAAAATCATCTATAGTAAGATCTTTGAAATTTTCTTCAAAAGCTTCAAGAGATGTCATATGCTCATATGGAAAATAATTCTTTTGAAGTAAGTATTTTTCAATATTTTCATCATCTAGGTAATGTCCATTATATTCTTTAAAATTCTCATAAATTGTTTTGAATTTTTCTTTCTTAGTATTATTTAATTCTGCCTGTAATTTTTAGATCATTAGTTAAATTTGCTAAAGAACCTGCTAAGAATAAATAACTGTCAATAAACACCAAATTCTTGTATTGTATACACTTATAGTTTTCATCTGTATTAGGTATAATATTGAGTGGGCTATTAGTTATTGCAGCAAATTTGGCTAATTCCTTTACTATGAAATGCTGGTCATATTTCATAGCATTGATGACCTATTATTGGTACTTTTAATTTTTTTATATCAATATTTAAATTCTCATTACTACCAATTGAAGCAATATAATGGCCTGTGAAATGATCATGGTGAAGTACCTTTACATGATCAATAGAATTAAATGGTTTACCACAAAAGTCACATTTTTCTTTTTATTATGTATATCCTTAGCTATTTCATCTCCATCAAAAGGTTTAGGATTAGCTAGTCTATAATTGTAAACTGTGCATATTTGATCGTATATATTTAATATATCCAAGACAAAATCATTTTCAATATTATGATCCTCATTTTTGTTTATATTTAATCACAGTAAAACTGTTTATATCTGGTATTTTACTATCTACATAGATACAGTAGGAATAAAGCTTATGCCTAGCCATAATAGATTGCTCAGTTTTTGATAATTCTATTCTAGTATCATTATTATCTATTTCTTCCATAGATTTATATCTACTTAAATTCAATTCATTATCATATGGTACAAAATAAGTTTCAGTATCATAATACATAACAACTGGCAATGTTTGGAGGTGAGTCCAATGTCTAAATTTTAAGTATGATTTTTCTTTATCATCTTTATCAGGGAATAATCTTAATACATTCTCTTTATCTTGACAGTCATATATTTGGTGACTATTAAAGGATCCATCATCGTAAGTATAGAAGAGACAGATATGGACACAACAAATATATTATTAGTATTATTCTTTTTATCTATCATTTTTCTAAATAGAGCAGGTAAGGTATTTATTGTTCACATAGTGTGAATTTCCATCTTCATTTTTTATTAGCAATAGATTTACAACACTATATTTTTTAGATTTCTTTTGTTTAGATAAATGAATGGGTAAGAATATTTCTTCTTTATCTTTAGCAATATCAATATAAAATATATTCACATTTAGTCGATTCTTTGTTTCAAACTTATCAATAGATTCATTGTCTGTAGCATCAACAGGGAATGTTAACATACTCCAATCATGTTTCTTTTCATACATTTTGTATTTTTCAGGTTTATCTTTATTACATTGGAGATTATTAGAATATAAATGAGCATAGTACACTCCACTTAAAGCATTCATTATCTTCATTTATTACATTTGTTAAACATCTAAGACCTTGAAGTTTAGCAGGTAAAACAATAAAACTACTTCCACGTATCACTTTAAATTTTGTTACATATAATTCAATAGTATTTACTCTAGCAAAAGTAAGACCACTTTGAGGATGATTTGAATCATCTTCTGATATTTGTGTAAATATATTCTCCAGTATAGTTTGTATTTCACCTACAGTAGACATTTTTGTTATTTCACATAGTCTACTACGACTAAATATAGAAACTTCATCATCACTGTCAGTAGACTCATCAGGTATATAAATTGAACGTACAATAAAGAAAAATTTGATCATATTCATAGTATCAGCTAGTTCATGTAATATATCTTTGATATCACTATTATTAACAAAATCATGATAACATTGTTGTGGTGTACTGTAATTTCTATTATTATAATTGAAAACCCATTTCCTGGTAACACCTTGAGATGATTTATCAACTTCTCTAGCATCACGTATTCTATCATTAAATCTTTGATTTTGGTTAGGTTTTGGTAGGGAAGAAGGCATTAATCCACCAAAGAATGTATCACTGATTATTGGTATATCATTATTGATATCTTTTTTTATTTTGAATAGCATCTGTACTAAATAATGGCGCTAATCTTCGTTTTGGAGCTTCTTCTGGTGGTGTAGGTAGAGTGTGGTGGTTCATCTGTATGTTTATGTTTATGATGATGGCGATGCTTATGCTTATGATGTTTATTTTTATTAAAAGTTTGTTCTAGAAGCTTAAAAAATGCTTTTAAAAGCTTTTTATGTTTGCTCATTATATAGACAGAATTCGAGAAATAAATCAAAAATGGAAATATGAAATTTGATTGGTCGGATGATTTGATTGGTCGACTTTAAAAATAAAAAGAAATTTTCATTTTCATTTTTCTTGACATTTTTAATCATTTTTTATTTTTCATCTCTCCCTTATATAAAATGAGTAACGAAACACCCTATGAAGCTACAGATGTAGAATTCAGTGATTATTACAAGAATCCAAAGTTATGTAACAAGTGGATTATTAAAGGAACTGTTGAGAGTATTACAGTTAAGCCTACTAAAACCAGTCCAATATGTATTGATTACTTTTGTTCATGATTTGGATCATAAAGTTGTAATTAATAATGGAAGAGATTTTGAAACATATTCAGCTGATGAAGTGAAATATGTATTGAAACAAATTTATGATAGAAACGAGAATGACTTTATAGAAAAAATCATTCGTGGATATTTGATCAGTGTAGGATGTAGAGAACCTCAACATGGTATTAAATACTTCCACAATTTCAATTCTATTATGATATGGGATAATAGTAACTATAGAGTTCCATCTGATGTTGATGTTGGTAGTAAAATTGCTGTAAGTGTTGTTGATAATCAAATCTCTATTAAGAGTAATGGTACTCAAAACTTTGTTAATCATAGAGTTTGTAGTGATATTGTTGGTTATGATGAAAATCCTGATTTAGCTACAACTATTAGAAGAAGTAATGAGAAGAAAATTAAGAAAGAACAAGCTAATCAAAACAAATTTGTTTCACCTCCAAGAATTAAGAGAACTAAGATAGAAGATAGTGATTTAATTAGTACTCGTAGACCATTCCCTGCTAAGAAAGTAATTAGTAATGGTTTTATTAGTGCTGCTAAGTCTATTAACTTTGGTAACGCTTTAAGTGATAAGGATTTGGGAGAGGTAGAAGAATGATTTAATTATATTTTAATTCATTAATTCTTTAAATATATATCATTCATATTTTTTATATATTGTTTTGAATGTCACTACAAGATAAAATAAATGAGTTATACAAAACATATGGTTATTTAAACAAACGAGACTTTATTAATTTCTCTGTAAATGAACTTGAGAATAACTTTAAAAAATCTGACATTAAAAAAGCTAGTAGTGAACTTGTAGAGTCTAAACCAGATTATCAAATCACTGCAACTAAAAGGAATAGAATTAAATATGAAATTGAAAAGTTACCTGGATCATATCAAATAGATTTGGTGTTTTTCAACAATACAAAAGTTCCATTTTTGTTAATTATAGAAGTTGTTAGTCGTAAGTGTTGGATATATTATGTTAAATCTAAATCAGAAAATGATGTATATTCAGTGTTTGAAAAATGGTTTTATCAGGGCATGCAACCTAAGGATGAAAACGCTCGTTTTGTAGGAAGTATTTTATCAGATGAAGAGTCTGGTATTATCTATGGTAAGAAATTTTTAGATTTGTTTAACAAAAATCATATACGATTTATACTTAAAGAACGTAATGAACATAATATAATGAAAATATTGGATCGATGTGTGAGAACTATTAAAGATATGTTTTATAGAAAAATTAATACATTTTCTGATGAAGAATTTGATAAAATTAACAATATTGAATCATTGTGTAATATAGTATATACTGTTGTAGATGATTACAATGCAAAACCACATTCTGCACTCAATAATCTAACTCCAAATGAAGTATTCAATGATTTTGAAGTCCAAGATAGATTGTATAAAGAATCCCATGCTAGAAACTTAAAGAAGCGTAAAAGTGATACTCATTTTAAAGCTGATGATTTTGTCAGAATAAAAGAACGTAGAGATAACAAACTTCAAAAAACTACTTATTATACTGATAAAGTATACCAAATACACAAAGTTGGACCATTTTCATATTCTGTTAAGAACTTGGATGGAACAATACCTAGAGAATTCAATCCTAGAGATATAGGCTCATATAGATTCAAATCTCATGAAATAAAAAGAGTACCTATTAATAGTATTACAACAAATGGTAAGTTTAGATTAAGACAAATTCATAGTATAAATAATGAAGCACAACCTATAGAACCAGATATTCAACCAGTACCAGAAGGCAGAAAAAGTAGATATGGTAGAGTATATAAGAAAAATTCGCTATTTAATGATTTCGTATAATTTTTATGTTTTTTATTTATGTTATTTTTTACATATAAAACAAACACCAATTTTCATCAAAGTAATGAATTCAAAGTGCTTTTTTCAAGTATATGGATTAAAGCATAAACCAGACAAATTTAAAGTATATATTAATACTTATAAGTTCTTCATCATCTTCTCAAACTCTTCAGCTTTCTTTCTTTTCTCTTCTTCAATTCTCTTCTTAAACTCTTCTTCCATCTTCTTTTCTAATTCATCGTTTTCTTTTTTCATCTTTTCTTCCATTTGTCTCTTTTGTTCTAATACCCATTTCTTTCTTAACTCTTCTTGTTGTCTCATATTCTCTTCTTCTTGAAGCATTCTAATAACCACTAATTCTTCTTTTCTTTTCTTTTCTGCTTCTTCTTGTTTTCTCTTTCTCTCTGCTTCTTCTTGTACTTTTCTAACTCTTTCTTCTTCTTGTTGTTTTTTCTTTTTTTCTTCATCTTCTTGTTTCTTTCTCTCTGCATCTTGATGCTTAATTTTCTCTTCTATCTCTTTTTGTTTTTCTTCATCTTTTTTAGTTATTTCAGCATTAAAATATTTCAATTCAGCATCCAGTATATCAATATCAGTAACATCAAGAAGTGTAGTATCAGACCTTGGTGACATTGGAGGTGTAAAGGTAGGACTTTGGCTACTTAATAAATCATCAGCAGATGTTCTTGATTCAGTATCTTTCACAATTATACCCACTGGTTCGTCAACAAAATCAGAATCCTTAACAATCTTTCTTTTCTTTAAATGAATTAATTCATCATCACTATCAATAACTGCTTTTGTTTTAGGTTTCTTTACAGTATCAGTTCTTCTTTTATAAACTCTTTTAGGTTTTTGAGGTACAGTTGGTGGTGGTGGTTCTTGTTGTGGTTGTTGTTGTTGTTTTAACTGAGGTTGAATAAAAGGTTTAATCTGTTTTACATCTGGTTTTACTATACTCTTCATCTCATCGTCACTAAAGTATAAATTCATATACTCATTTTGATCTAATGTCTCTAGATGTTTAATGGGAATTAACTTCTGATTATCAAACTTACATGAAAAGCAATAATAAACTGCTGTAGCTGACTTCTCTAATTCGATATAGTTGAATTGTGGTGGACTTTGCTTCTTCTTTGATTTTTTGCTGTCATCATAAGCCAAACTTTGAATATACATTTCGTCGCAAAATGTCTTTAAATGCTGGATGTTACGACTCACTTTCTGATAGAACTCATAAGCCTGTCCCTTTAATGGAAGCTGGGAGCATAATTCTGAATTGGTTGGTTGTTTGACTCTGTCTGCTGGCATTTTTGATTGAATGATTGAATAATTAATTTTCTATTAAGGTAAAAAAAGCAAAAAATAAAATACTGAAAATGAGTAAGAAAAGTGTGAATGAAAAATAAAACGGTTTTTCTTTATGTAATTTTTTAAGGGGGTACAAAAAATAACTTTCAAAAATCAAATACGAAAAAAAGACTATATATAAAATTAAATATTTATGAATGGTTTTTGAATTTCAATCTCAGGTTTATTAATAGGAATAATTTCTATTTCTGTTTCTAATGGTTCTTCATCTTCATTATCACTAACATTTCTAGAATTTATTCTACTATTTTCAGGTGTTAAAGTAAATGGAATAGCAGAAACAATAGTAGATTTTCTTAATGCTAATTGAACAGCAGGTTCTGGCTCAGCTAATATTTCACTTAATTCTGGAGGACAGGCTTTATGATAACACCATGCACATATTCTCTTGCATTTATAAAGAACCCATAGAACTACACAACCTAATAAAATATACAGTTCTTGTTTCAAACCATTTAAAGTATCTTTCATATCACCTAACATAACTAATGATGAATTATATGGCATATTATGTGAAATTATTTATATATAAAAACGTATAGAAATATAAAAATGAATTTTAAACCAAAAGTTAATTAATTATACAGGTAGGTGATGTAGTTAGATCTACTGTAGCTACCCCCGGGATAGGACTTGTAGAACAATCTACTTTAGCAATATCTACCTTTGGTCGACCCTCGGCAGTGGAACTATTCTCTACTTTACGCTTCTTATCTTCTCCACTATTATCACTTCCTTTCTTTACTTCTTCATATCTTCTCTTCTTCTTATTTCTACACTCTGTACAAGATTTATAGAATACACCTTCACTCTTATAACCAAATTCATCATTAGCTTTCTTCTTACCACAAGTACTACATATCTGTGAATCTGGATCTAACTTTGTTATATCCTTTCTTTTTTTAGGTTTAGATTCGCTTTGTTTTTCTTCCTTCACTTCTTCTTCTTCTTCCATTGTTATATCAATATCATCACCTGGTTGTTCACTCCATTCTGGATCATCTTCATACTCTTCAATCACAGAATACATACCATCCAACATATCCTTGAATACTTTAATAATTAATGATTTTACTTCAGACATATCATTCTCATACATTTCACCTTCTTGTAAGTGTTTTTCAATATTAGCATCTAATTCGTTTTGTATATCACTCATTTTAATTTATGTAGATTATTTCAAAAATCGCAAGAAATTTATGAATGAAAAGAATTATGTAATATTATGTTTATTTCTATTCAGCCAATCAAATAACAAAAATTCAATTAAAACCAATGATTTAAGAATTAGTTATGAAATCTTAGTCTTTCTTCAATGATGTTTTTTTCATCAATACCATAACGCTTTAACATCTTTGTTTTTCTGCGCTCTTCTTCAGGATCAACCCATTTTCTAGGGCGTATGGTTGCTTGTGCTACTCTGGTTGGTTTATGAATTGCACGCCATTCTTCATACTTTCTGTCATCCTCATCAGCTGTATCAGAAGTATACCACATTACTACTGGAGGTGGCTCAGCTACTATTCTAGCTACTTCACTTTCAATGATTGCATAGATTCTTTCAAAGTCTTCATCTTCACGCTTATTTCTATCTTCTATATTAACATTCTCGATCCAAATTCTTGACATTCTTTTGAAATTATGATTGATAAATAACAATAAGAAAAAGTTAAATGAAATTATATACAAAAAACAAAAGAAAAAATTTTAACCCATAAAATTACTCATACACTAAAATATATAAAGAAATTTAAACTCACCACTTGCTCCAGTATAACCCGTACCAAAAACTAATTTACACTCAAATCGCTTATTCTTACCTGTAGAAGGCACCTAAGAATAGTCTGGTACGGGTTACCCACCTACAGTGATATTCTTACGGTTATACATATATATATATATTAACATAAAACCAAAAATATACAGTCTGCCTAGATATCTAAGTTGAGTACAACTTTGAACGATGTTCTTGTCATTATGTTTCAATAATGGCACTTGTCCAAATGCTATTTCACCAGATTCTGTTAATTTTTTCTTCAATTCAGGCCAATTATCGTCAATGTATTCTTCATCGTATTTCTTACCAGCAAACTCAAGAATAATTCTTAAAACTTCAGCACGACCTCTACATTTGTTGTATATAATTTTATATTCAGCCATTTATGCAAAAAACACAAATTCAAAATCAAAAGAAACGGATATATTTGTAAATACTTAACAAAAAGTGTTTATTTAAATGAAATTATGATTATAATACATATTATCATATAACGCAAATGGAATTTATACAAATAATATTAATAAATTAATTTAAAAAAATAACAACAATCTTACACTTCTTTTCTCATTTGACAAGCTACTCCATAATATCCTTCAAAACATTCACATTCACCTGATTGAAGATTACACTTACCTCTACTTGAACATATTGATGTGGATTTTGAGTGTGGAACATTATAAGCTTTTTGTTTTCCAGTTGCTTTTGATTTATCTTTCATCATAATTACATTTTTTATTATTTCTATTTTATCATCTTTATAAGTCAATATATCAACTGCATTTAATGTTAAATTCACTGAGAGAGAATTACCTGCTCTTGGTGGAATGGATTTTAAATTGTCTATTTTTGTGTCATAATTATTATTTCCATTTGTTGTTGCAGTTAAATCAGCATCGGTTGTACATCTTACTTCAACATCAACTTGGTTTAATAATGGTATTTTCTGTAATGCAGTTTTAATTTCACTTTCCATTTCTGCAGCCTTTGAATTTTCAATAGTATTACCTTTACAATAATCTTTTCTTCCATACAGTGTAGGAGTAATATAACTAACACCATCTTTATAATATTTAATTCTATAAGTTTCAACATATTGTATATCATCTGAAGAAGGTGCAGGTGTAGTAGTACCATAATCAGTTTCAATAAAATAAGTATATTCACCTTTATATGGATCATTATTAAGAGGATCATTATTAAGAGGATCTAAACTTTGAGGACATTTACGATTACTACAATCAATACCTTCAAATCCTTTATCACATTTGCATACATAATACTTATCAGTCTCCCAACCAACGTATTTTGTGTCTGCACTCATTTCATTGATTATTTGTTCAGAAGATACACAAATACCATGACCACTACAGGTTGTATCAGCAGAAGAAGATGGACAACTCTTTCTTTGACATGAACTACCTTCATAACCTGGATAACATTCACATTCACCTGTCTCTCTATTGCACAAACCAGCATTTGAACATTCTGCATATCTGTGAGCTCTTCCTGTTGATAGAATTGGATATTCTAAATTTTCATAAAGCAGAGTTTTTGGTTGCCATTCAGTATAAACACCATCGTTAGTGATTTGACCATCATGGTTCAAGTCTCCCAATGCTATATCAACAAATCCTTCTCCATATGGACATCCTCCTATTGAAATGAATATAAACCTATACTTAAAGAGCAATCAGAACCTCCCCATCCTGGGTAGCATTCACATCTATTATATGCTCCACAGATACCATGATTGTTACAGAAATTGTTACACGCAGAAGCAATTGATATAATAATCAATATATAGTAAAAAACCTTCATTTTTTAAAAATTATGTTGAAAGAACTTGAACAAAGCTTGATTCCTTTTTCTTTATTCTATTCAATCTAAACATATTTATGAATCACATACATTCATTCTGTTATAAATCTACATTTGCAAAGCAATAATTATATAAAAACAGAAAGAATATAAAAATTATCATACAAAAATGTATTCTATTCGCATAATATTTTATTATCAAAACTACTTAAGCAAATTGCAAATGCTTGAAAAGCACTTAATGGATATTGGAAATCCATTGTGAACTGATCTTTACCAACTCTTCCAAACTGTAGAATTACATTATTTTCATCATCAGGACGAATTAATTGGAAATTCTTCACTGATGCCATTGTTACACGACCATTGAAATTCAAGACATAAGCTCCAACTTGTTCATTCCATCTAGGGCTTTTATTATGAAGAAAATCTAAATCTGCTATTTCTTGCCTTTGATATTTCGCCAATATACCATCCTTCTTCTTGATTGGCCTCCATTCTGTTACATCTGTTTCATTCTTCACTTTGGGGAAGATTACTGTCATTTTACGAGGACCTCTTGCTCCTAATAAATTGCTAGCATACAAAACAACACCTCTTTCATCCCTAACTAACGATGTTGTTGTTGATAATGTATCTGCATCCAAATCCTATTTCAAATATTAGTGGGGAAAATATATACTTTTGGATTTTTACCTGGACCATATATAGTAAACTCTGTGCCAACAAAATTTGCTCTTAATTTACCTAAAAATGTTGGTCCAACTTGATCTAATCCTGCTCTATCTGATGCTATATAATAATTTGATGTTTTGCTGTGTGATTTCTTCTTTCCTGATAATATATATTGACTATTAAAATAAAATGAAACGAATATATTTTTAAAATATACTTTCCATCTCTTAAATACACATCATACTGACATGAATTACCTCTAAATCCTTGTTTTGTTCTTTCAATATAACATTGCACAACTCCATATTTGATTGGACATGGTTTTGTTAAGAAACATTTCTTAGATTCAGAATCAGCAAATATTATTGGTTCACTATCATACTTATCGCTACCTTCACCATCACCACTTGGTCTGACATAATCTGCTTCACCAGGGGGTGTATAATCATAATCTCCTTCATCATCACTTCTATATTTATAATCATTAGCATAATAATCATCTTCATCATCATCATCATCTGGACCAGGCGAATAACTATCCCTTCTTTCCTGATCCATGCGTTGTTGCGGATTATCTCTGTTAATATGGACATTAGGAGATCCAGCTATAGGTCTATCATTATAATCATAGTTTCTATTCATCATTGCAGTTCTATTAGGATTATTATTACTTCGATAATCATCTTCTATTTCAACTTTTTCTTCTTTGGCACTATTGCTACTATTTTTATTTTTTGGAGGTGATGGTGTTTCTAACACTTCTGTTGGTATTTCATCACCGGCGGTTGGATCATAAGATGCTACTAAACCATTCTTTTTTAAACTTTGTTCAATTGGATGAAGGGGTGAAACAACTTCTCTAATTACAGGTCTTACTGGTTCAAGAGTTTTTGCTTCTTCTGTATATTCTGGTACATCATCTTCATTTCTTTTTTCTCTAAGATATTTAGTATAAGATGATAATAATACTCATCCCAAGTTACAGATCCCATTTTTGGGGCAGAAAATAATTTCAATGCTAATGAGTAAAGTAATAAATTATAAAATACTAGGTGTAGGTGTTGGATTAGATTTTATTGTTGGTTGGATAGAAATGCCCTTATTTCTTTCTTCACGCTTTCTTCGTTCCATATCCTTTCTTCTTTGGATCATAGCTTTTCGATCATCTGTACTTCCTGCGCCATATCTAACAGATTATAGTTTAACACAACAATACGTTCCAGCACCACCTGTTGCACTGCTATTAAAATTATATTTGGACAACATAAATATATATATACTCATTTTTCGAATCGTAATTCCCTCTATTCATGTATTGCTTCTTAAAAAATATCAAAAATATATTGAAGAAAAACTTGGTTTGAGGAAGAATAATTCAAACCTCTATCAAATATTGTTTATAAACGGATAATTTTTCATTATTCATTATTCAACTCAATTTTCTTTCCAAAAACAACAAATTCGTACAATTACAATATTATATAATATAGAACACCTTAATTATACTGTTTCTTCCACTTCACTGCAAGCTAAACCAGAAAATCCATCAAAACAGTTACATACTCCACTCTGTGTATTACAAATACCATTATTACTGCATTCATAACCTCTTTGAGTATTTTCCATCTCATAGGTAATCTTACCATTTTCAGTATCAAGTAAATTGTGTAAATTAGGATTAAGCCAATGATAAAATCCATTTTTAGCATCTCTTAATTCAGGTATTTCCTTCATTTCTTTAGTTCCAATTACTTCAATTGGATATTGTCTACCAGTTTGATGTTTTGAAAAAGTAATAGTAACTGATAAAAATGCAGTATTTGTAGTTTCTTTATCAATCTCAACTCCTTCAATTGAAATTGCATAACTTGGCAAAGATCCAAGCGCTTTAAGCCATTCATCTCTTAAATGAAAAGCAAATGAACTAGTAAACCAAACATGGTTATTTGGATCAGTATATTTTAAATATACTAAATATTTATCATCACTATTATCAGCTTTAATTTGAGAAATATCATTACTACTATAAGTTACTTTTATTTCACCTTGAGAAGGAGAATCGCATTCACTATCAGCTAAATAACCTTTAGGACATTTTCTAATAGAACAATCTACTCCACTATATTCTTTATCACAAACACATAGTTGAATTGATTCTCTATCCCATTTTCCATATTTTTTATTGTAATTTAAATCCAAGTTATCATCTTTATATAAGATTGCTTCATTTACAGTGGTACAAACACCATGATTTGAACATTGATTTGGACATTTTGTTCTTTGACAAGCATTTCCTTCATAACCAGCAAAACATTCACATAATCCATTCTCTCTATTGCATTTACCTTGATTGGAACATTCATAATTGACTCTATCATCTTTATCATAACCATTAGTTGGATTAGAAATAGCTGTTCCATATGGGCAAGTTCTTAATCTACAATCATAAGAAGTAAAACCTGGAAAGCATAAACATTCACCATATTGACATATTCCATTTAAATTACATTTATTTGGACAGACTAATTTACTATTTGATGCTATTTTACTATTCATTCCTTCAGTTGATATGATCAAATAGGATTGTACCTGTGGTCGATTAGTGGGAGTGTATTTAGTATAATAACATATACCATTCTCTAGAATACCATCATTACAATAATCTGATGGTGGAGTATTTATAATTTTACCATCTTTATAGTCTTCTGTATTTATTCCATTGCCAAATACATAATTATTCTGTATTGATGATGTTAATATTCTTGTTTCAGCTTTCTTTGTTGGATATGATGAATTTCCTGCTTTATAACTCAATATTGGTGATATACAATCAGATAATATTTTACTATTACATGATTCATAATTGATAGTTGAATTAACCATATCAATCTCTTTATCATCACCTATTACATAACCACATTTCTTATTATCTGTTGTTATATCTTTAATATAGAATTTAGATTGGGTAACAATCATTTTAAGTGATGATTTAGTTATTGAAACTTCACCAACACCAATAATTCCACCAAAATTCACATTTTCACTATTTATTTCAATTCCTAATACATTTAAACTAATCCAATCATTTACAATATTAACTTTACCACTTTCATTCTTACCAATTAAACCACCATATATAAATTGATTAATATTTTCATCCACTCCAACCCTTAAACCACTTGATAAATAAACATACGAATCAGTTATACTATTATCACCTTTATAAACACCAACTATTCCACCATATACTATATTCTGATATAATAATACAAATGATAAATCAATATAACAGTTATTAATATTAGAATTAGTGTTTAATCCTATCAAATTACCATATGTTATTTGTTTATCTTTCTCTCCTTTTACTGTAATAATATTTCCATATATTTGAATATTATTGATTGATGAATCTTTACTTTCACCAGCTAATAAACCAAAGTCAATAGTAGATGAAATATTACTATTTATTGATATAGTTCTAATTCCATCATAATTGAATATTATTTTTACATTTATAAAAGTAACATTATCAGCTATATTGGTGAATAAACCATAATCATTATTATTATTATCACTTCCTTGACAATTGAATATAATATCATTATAAATAATCACTTCAACATTTCGAATAATAGAGTTTTTTAAACTTTTGAATATACCGTTGCAATTCTGAATGATAATTGGTTTATTTTGACTTAAAGATTCTCTTGATATGATATTGATTTTGGAGTTTTCATATACTATGTTGTTTGATTCATCAAATAATTGAATTGTTGATTCTTCTTCTTTTTCTTCCATTTCTTCACTGTTCTGTAAATATCTTCTTTCTTTACTACTACTATTACTCTTCTTCTTGGGTTGAATTACTAATTCGTTAGAATTTCCATCTATTTGGCTATCTTCTAATTTTATATTTTTATTGTAATTGGTCATATCAATAGATTGAATATTTTCGAATTTGACTGTCTTTGTTTGAGTTTGTTGCATTAAATCAATAAAATCTTTTGTTGATTTCTCTGTTGGAATTGGTAATTTCTCATATTCCTTTCTAGCAGCGCGTTGAGCGGATACACTAGTTTCTGTTGGTTTCATTACACCAGAGTTAATTAATTGTTTTGTTATTTCTTGTACTTGTTTTAAGGCTATTGAAATTGTTTCATTAGCTTCTTTAGGTATTTCTATTGGAATTTCATCTGATGGAGTATGAGTTGATGGTGTAAAACTTGTAGGAAGAGGGATTTTAGTCTCAGAAGGTGTTGTCATCTCTTCAATTGTAGTTGAATTATCTTCAACACTTGTCTCATTATCATCTACTAGTATTCTATTATTAGATAGCTCAGTTTCTAAAGATCCACAAATCTTTGCTGGTGATTGACAAATGATATTTTCTTTACCACCTAATTGCAATAATTGACCTTCTTTTTCACAGATACCAACCTTCATTGAGTTTGGGTCACAATTGTGATCATCACATTCTTTAACTTGGTATGCTGATTTATTAATGCAAGAAAGTGTGGTTGATGCACTGATCACTGCTATAACGGCAAAAAATATTTCTAAAACCTTCATTTCTTCACTTTAGAACAACGTAATAGAAATGCGATTTGATCAGATCTGATCCGTAATTTTTGTTTCATTCTCTTTTATCATAAAACATATATTAAAATACTTTAAAGTTTATGAAATTATTGAATGATATGTGAACAGAATTACTAACAGCTACATAAGTGATAATTCAAAACAGTATTTATTTATTGTTTTATTTGAAAGATATTTTTATAAAATAAAATAAATATTACTTCTATTTTCTCATAAACTTAATGCTTATTGTGAAAATGATGAGAAACAATAACTTCAAACCTCGAGCTTGATTTATCTGAACAGAAGAGTATTTTTTATTGATTATTCATGTCTCAGAAGCCACGGAATAATTCTGAGCATAGTAGTGGAAAGAACACGCCATTAACTCCTGCCAGTGAGACAGAGTCATCTGTTCCACCACCTCAGTTAAGATCTTCTCAAAAAAACAGTCAAACACATTTAAGTTATCATGGTAGGATTTCAGGTGAATTACAAAAGGTGAATCCAGACTACCACTTAGTTTCACCCATATCTCCAGGATATGGTTCAAATTTATCAAGAACAAGTTCAGACAGTTCAAAAACTAGTGGTTCGCGTTTTGATTCATTTTCTTGTTATCACAGAGGAGGTACTAGTGGTTTACACACTTATTCAAACCCACCTCCAGCATACGTTGCATTACCAGTTTCTGATGTTTGTGAAAGAGATTCTGTTTTATCTGAAATAAATGACTCAGAGATAAGTGATGGTAATGATTTTAATGTTGATTCTGTTTCAGCTGCTAACACACCAGTTAGTCCACAAATTCCAACATCAATCTTACCACCAAATATTCCACCAGAATGTCGTCCAATATTAACCGAGCCACCTCAATCTGAGTATCTTACTTATTCAGAGGATTTACCACAATGTTTAATAGAAATTGATAGAGTATCATCACCCTCCATATTGAGAAAAGCAAATAGAGAAGAAAATGAAGTAATTGAAGGAGATAGTATATTAAACATTACAACAGAGGAGAAAGAGAAAATAAAGGAAGAAATGGAGCAAGAATCAATGAAGAAGGAAGATAATTCCGTTGAAGTGAGTATAAACGAAGAAAACCAATATAATGACATATTAGAGAATGAAATAGTGGAAAATGATGATAATAATAGTGGAAAATCATTGAATAGTGCACAAAATATATATCAGAGTATAGAGTTCTATAAAGATATAAGATTATATTACAATAATAAGTATATCAATATTGCAAAAGAAAGATTAGAATCATTTCCAAAGGAACACCACTTTTATAAATTATTATTAGATTATCAACAAGCTGAAAATGAATTGCAAGTATATATTAATATAATTTTGTTAATAGGATGAATTAGATCAGTTACACCACTTACGTATATTATGTGAAGAAGATTTCAGTCATTTATGGAAATTATCCGCTGAAAATGTAAAGATTCCGTTGGGTAGTTGTGGTTGTGGAATTCCAATAGATACTAAATTTTCCAATATCCAAGGAGAATATGATAAGAAGATTAAAGACCATTGTCAGAATGTATTGAATATAATGCATAAACAAAGAGCCAATGAAGTATATATATATATATATATATATATTAAACTATTATATTGTAAATTTAGTTTATTCGAATTTTATTTGCAAAAGTTTATAGTCATTCCATTATAGAAAGATATCTGAGTAAAACCATTACAGAAACACTTTCTAATAATAATAATAATAGTGAAAATAATACAATAGATTATTCCATTATTCGAACATTACTATCAATCTTATTTGATTTTGAGAATAGAATATTCCCAACTATTACATCTCGTTATATTCAATTAGATGAATCTCCTATCTGTAGAGAATCAATAATCAGTGAACAACTTAAAGAAACTAATCAATATTACTGTGATAATTGTAGTTTTATGATAGATAAAGAACAATTGATAGAATATTGTCCAGAATGTCATTCTCCTTTACAAATAAGAGTAATTCAAGTAAGCCAACAGATTAATCGAAGTAACAGTGATCAATATAGGAAATATAGATTTAGATTATCATTGAAAGCATGGATCTTATCATTATCTTCTATTCTTATAGAGAGTAAAGATGTAGTGAATATATTATACTTAGTAAAACAAATGATGGTTTATCCAGATTTAAGATCATCTGAATGGTTATATTCTATTGTACAACTACCAATGATCAATAATAAAGATTATATATTTACAAACCAAATATTAGATGTATTTGTATCTATGATTTATACTATTTTGAACTACCAATCAATGACAAATTGTACATTAAAAACAATACAGAAATATGATGAGAATATATCAATTATATTCAATCTGATTCCATTAGAAAGAGGTATAAAAGCATTATTCTATGAAACAAAAAACAATAAAATAACTAAATATGATAGATTCAGTAGAGTTTATTATTTAATTCAAATGGTTGGTAAGAATTTCAATAAATATAAAGATTGTCCATTAACTAGTAGTATTTTATTAAGAATTATTATTCAAATATCAAATAACAGTATTCAGTATTGGCAAGATTCTAATTATCCTTCCCTTATATTGTGGTTGATTTTATATTATATATTACCTTCAAATAATTACTTTATTACTAATGTAAAAACATTATCATATTTTTCATTTGAAATATTATCATTGGATATATCTTATGAGATATTATATGATTATTTACTCTCATTTTATAGAATATCTAGCAATAATAATAATAATAATGGTGAAAATAATAATAATAATATAAGAAGTAGTAGTAGTAGTAGTTTTGATATAGAGAATGGAGATGATATTATACTACCAACAGAATTTCAAAATAATATAAAATATACATCTTATTTCCACTTATTATCAAGTAGACCAGAGATTATTGCAAGTTTTGTAAATCATATTATCAAAAATAGTAAAGACTATAACAATACATTATTCTTACTATTGAGCAAATTATCTATTAATCAAAAAGAAACGGATTATTATTTTATAATTGTCCATTTATTATATTATGTATGTTATATATCGCCAATAACGAAGAATAATTCAATTGATATTTATTTTATCAATAATCTATTAAGATCAATGATAAATATATTTAATACTTCAGAAACAATCGAATTTTTTATGAATTTAGTGTTAACTTATAACTTTGCAAATATTTCAAATGATTTGAATTCATTAATAAAATCTATTCATTATATTAATTGGAAACCATCTGAAGAATTATTAGGAAAATTATTGGAATGGTTAGAAAATGATAGTGAAATATATCGAAACTTAGCATTTCATATATTAAGCCATTTGAATTGGTTATTAAACGATGAGAATAATTGTAATGATGAGAATGAAATGGGTAAGTTATTTATACCTGCAAATATGCATAGAAGAGTAGCAATTGCAATAGGAATATCTGATGCAAAATATAATTATTTTAAAGGATGTAAACCAGTGAAAGATGATTTGAATATGAAGTTGATATTGAGATTGACATTACTCAATCCACCTAGAGAAAAGCAATTGCCTTTATTATTCTGGGAAACAAATGGAAATGTCGATTCGTTAAGAAACCGTTGGTATCAGAACAGCAATAATAAAACTGACAGGCTTGAAGAGGTTTGTCATTCTCCCAGTTTAGCATATGTTATTTTAACCTGTACAGATTATAGTGAAAGAAAAGGCTGGATGCCGTTAGCTATATTATTACAATCAACAACTCCTGTAGCAGGTTATAAAATTGTATTAGATTGTATTCCTATTTTAACATCGAAATTATTAGCTACAAGATCATTAATATCAGATGCAAGAATGGCATTACCTCCTGAAGAGATATATCAATGTTATAATGAATTAGCATTTCTACATCGATTAAAGATATTAGATAATGATAAGTTTATGATATTATGTAATTATCTAAAGAATCCTGGGCATAGACAACATATAAAAGAAGCACAAGAACAATTAAGAAAATATTTTCAGACTTTAAGTTCATTACATTTAGCTTTATTGAATTTCCCCAATATTCAACATTTCTTATGTGTTAATGGTAATTCTGATATTGTTGATCCAAGTAAGGAGAAATTATTAATCCATTTAATATCATTACAACTATATTATTCCTATCAAAGTGAATTTGATAATAGTATTTTACAAGCAACACAAAATACTACAAATGGTAATATGATGAATAGTAATGCATTTGGTTCTAAAATTAATAATATTCCAATCTTAGCTACAGAACATGTAATTGGCTTTTGGATGGAAAGAATAAGATCATATCAGAAATGGTATATCAATACAACTACAACTACATCATCATCATCTGCAAATAGTGCAAATTCAGCATCTTCATCTGCTTCTATTTATATATTCAAAATCATTGATATATTAACCAAAGCAGCTATTTATAGTAAACAACAATTAGATCGAAATGAACCATTACAAGAGTTATGTGATCAGTTATACTGTATAATCCAACCGTTTTTATATAATAATATCACTTATACTAAGAAATATCCATCTTTAATATTGAAAAGCGATAGTTGGGGGAAAATTAATACCCATTTTAAATTCAAATACAGAATTAGTTAATTTACTAATCAATAATAATTATGCCTCATTTATACTGTTATACATGGAAACAATTCAAGAATATGATTTATACCAATATTTTGGCAAAGTGATGTGTAATAACATGATTGTACATGATATAGATCAATTAGGTGGAAAATTAATAAATCATTATACACTCATTGAACCAGATATTAAGATATCTGCACCAAGTTTATTCTTGCATAAACACTATGATAATTTTGATGAATTCAGAATCTATACTTGGGCACAATATATAATATTATATTCATATGATTCTCCATTATTTCCGTTGATTTGTCAAATATTCTTCATCTTATATTTCTCCTCTTCCAGTCATAAAGGTCATAGTAGATATTATGGTCATTTATTCTTTATAAGAGGTAAAAAACAAAGTCCATTTCAACAATATAAAAAGAAATTGATGATTAAGTTTAATACCTGTGTTGATGAGTATAAGAAATTACTTGATAATTTAGATGCAACTCAAAATCTAAACAATAATCTGCAAAATAATAATAATAATAATAATAACACTGCAAATAATAGTGAAGTTATAGTCAATAGTATAACAATCAGTGGAATAGAGAATGAACCGTCAAGAACTGAAAGTAATTTAAGTCCTCAAGTGTCTTTACATTCAGTAGATAGTGAGAATTCATTAAGTGACTTATCAGAGACAGAGTTAACAGTAGAGCAGAATATATATATGAATAAAAGACGACATTATGAGATGTTATATGATATGTATTATGATATGTTACAATGGTTAAGAAATGGTGATCCTGGCTCTTGGATTCATGTGGAAGATTTGGATAGTGAAAGTTTATTGTTTAAATTATGTAATATTAAGTTAACTACTTCTGGTATAAATACAAATATTACTTCACCTGTTTCTTCATCATCTTCTACTCCAATAATGTCAAGTAATTGTTCACCAACAAATGGAAAGATGTTATCAGCAATATTTGAATTGAATTATTCATATTTAGATGATAAAACATTGAGTGTTGTTGAGTGTTTATGGAAATCGAATAATATTATGCCAAGTGATGATGAAAATGAAGATAATGAAAACAAAAATGGTGGTAATGATATTGATGATATAAATAGATCCAATATATTGGTGAATAGAAACTTAGATTCTTATCCATTAGAGACACAAATCAAGTATCCAATACCATTCAATAATATAGAAACATTGAAAAAGAATGTTCAATTCGAAAATGCTGAAAATTGGAGTGAAGAACAGTTAAATAGTGATAAGCCAATAGTTGTTGATATTTTGAAACTATTAAAGTTACTAAGAAGTTCAATTATCCAATCAAATAAGAATTACAATGAATTATATCAAATACAAGATAATATGTGGGATTTAGCTTCTAAGTTCTACACAGTAAATCAAAAACATGAATTATTAAAAGGATATTGTGGTAGAAAACAATGTACAGATCCAGCTAAATTATTATATTCATATTATAAGTTCCAAATTGATTTGGACATAATTAATGAGTTTAGAGTTAACTGGAAGAAATGGATTGAGATTCAGCCAAGTTTATACGGCTATGCACCACATGAAATGTATGAAATAGCTGTTGTAATGTTATCAAATATTGATTTAGTGAACAAAATGATAGATATTATAGAGAATAAAGAGAATAAATACTCATCTCAATTACAGAATAATATGAAAAGAGAAGGTAAAAAGTGGTTAGAAATATTATTAGAAATTGAAAGAATATTGACTTCTATAATTGATAATGAGTTCTTTTATCCATGTTTAAAGGAATTATATGATATGATATTTGCATTAGGTAAATGTTGTGGTAATTTATATAATAAAAGTCCAGTGGAAATATTACAGTTGATGGTATGTAATCCAGCGAAGTATAATATTATGCAATCTGCATTTTATCCTGATTCAAAAGATACTGAACAGTTTATTGCTTTTTTAGATATGATTTTAAGAGTATGTAATAATATATTTATCTTATAAATAGAATTTCAGTGTATTTGGTTCACTTCGTTCAATTCAATTATTAAACAGATTCAAGATCAAAGAATGGATTGAAAACTGTCCAACAATGAACTTAAGAATACATTTAATCTATCTAATCATCAGATCTTTAAGAGATTGTAACAATGAAGAATATCCTGATTATTATAACTGTTTATTAGGTTTATTAAAGACATCTTTATATTTAGTACCGCCTGAAGGAATTGTTCATATATTTGGTAGTTTGTTGGGTTATCATGTTGAATATCAAGACTGTAGATGTGATACAATATTATTACATAGTTTAAGAAGTGGATTTTATGAACCGATGCAATCAAGTATATATACTTTTATTTATTTGTAATTTCATTTTGTCTTTCACTTTTTATTATCATCTTATATATATATAGAAATATGGGAAATTGTCTATCACATTCTCACTCAATCTGAAGATAAAATCAATCTCGAATTATACCATATAATTGACTGTATAAAACTATTCACCAAATTTCTCTCAAGATTAATGCAGAAATCATCTGTAGAAATATCCAAAGTATTAACAAGTTATATTACTGAAGATATAACTCCAGTGTTATTACATATTGTATTATATTTAATGAGCAGACCTGTTTGGAGTATAAAAATAAAAGAAAATGAAGAGAATTTGGATGAATATTTTAGTGTAATTGATGGATGGAAGTGGAGTATAGGAAATATATATAACTTTTGGTTTGCTTTATTGTATTATTATTGATTTATTGTTTATTATATTTATAGACAAAAAGCTGATATTTCTTCAGATTTATTATTACTTTCTTTGCAATTAATATGTGATAGTTTAACAGTAACATTAAGTGAAAGTACAAAATTACTTTCCACTAAATATTTTACACCATTCGGTTGGTTTTTAACTGATTTCTTATCCTCCAATACAATGTTAGCATTAAAGAGTCAATGTACAAAAATATTATTAAATTATTTATCCAAAATCAAATGGAATTTATGGATTCCTACTCAATTAGATGTTATTACATTATCTTCATTATTATCAAAGTTTTTACCATTCTATACATCAATCATTAGAACTTCAATTATTAAAGCAAATTATGGAAGTTTATCAAAACAGTTAAATGATATGGATGAAAAATCAGAAAATCGTATTGTTTTTCTATGTTATATTTATGTATTTAAATAGATAATTATCCATCATCTAAATATATTATATCATTTGTTAGAATCATATTACATCTAATATGTAGTAATGATTCTTTGAAATATAATGAAGATTTGAAAAGTACTGATGCAGATAGTTTAGTTAGTATATCTATTATTATTATTATTATTTCTATAGAAGTGATTTGTGATAATGAATTCAAATGGTATCATATAAACATCAACTCTTATTCAAGCCTTCTAACTGAATTACCACAAATATTTACAGATTATTGTAAATCCAATACAAAATCAATAGATGTTTATACTTTATCTAGTAGATTATTAGATGTATTGTATTACATAACACTCAGACCAATTATATTGGCTCAAAGATCGAATGAACTAGAGCAATTACCAAAATATATAATCAGAGCAGTAATATTGAAATATAATCGATTATTATATACTTTTAACCAATGGATATCAAGATCAGTATTACTTCAACCACAAACATCTTCAGCTGTATTATCATCTTTACCTAATAGCAACAACAACAACAACAACAAAACTCTTACCAATGAAGATATTCGATTAAGAAGAATGAGTACAAATATGACTAGTAAATCTCCTCGACAGAATACAATGAATCCTGGATCATTAACTTACCATTCAAGAGTATCACGATCTTATATTTTACCACCAAAAATCTTGTTAGAGAATATCAATAAACTATTACCATTTGTTGAGTTATTAATATTGAGAAATCGAAATCCACTACCAAGAGATGCTATTACTGAGTTGGAAATATCTGTTATTAATGTATATAATAATAATTATTATTATTTATGTATTTTAGAGTTGTGAATGTTACTTATATATAAATGATATTAATTGGGAAAAGTGTAAATTATATATAAATAATTACAATTCAATTCTGTCTAATCTTACTAGTAATATGGATGTAAGTGAAAATGAGAATAATACAATTTTGACAATCCTTGGTGCATTGTATTTAAATAATATAAGATCTTCTCCCAATATATTGTTATTATATATAAACTCAATTGTGGAGAATTTACCCAATAATAAAGTGAGTTTAATATCCTTGTTGATTGAATATAGTTTATATGGATTTTGTAATGTATAATTATATATATTTATATTGTACTATAGAGAAATGGTAATTGGTCTAGTTTATGTAATTATATTCATATTAATGAAAAATTAGAAAGAAAAATTATAACTGAATGTTTGAAAAAGAATTATATTTTAACCTTGATAATTCTATTAAGAAAATTCGAAAGTATATTATATTATATTATATAAATAGCTCCATCAAATATTCAGAATGGCGAAATACTTAAAGCAATAAACATATATGTAAATGATATATCAATCGAAATGGATGAAAGAAACTATGATATTATATTAATCTCAGAATATATAGAGATATTAAGAATAACTGATAATATGGTTCATTCTCAAGATAATTTTACATACTTATCCAAATTTTTAGTTAAATTATATGATTTAGTGAAAGGACCAGATTTATTAACTTCATTGTTCTCATCCAGTAGTTCAAGTAGTACCAATTTAAAATATTCTAATAATAATAAAGATATAACTAATAATAACAATGATTATGAGGTAAATCTAAACATCAAGCATACTTATTGTTGTATTACTGCATTTTTAGGATATCAGTTAGGTCAAGATGGATATATTCGAACTCAAACTGAACACCCTGTTCCCAAACGATCATATTTCCAATCAATTATGCCGTTGTTGAAGAATGAAGGTGATAATAAAGCTATAGATATAATTAAAAAATATTGTCATACCAAATACTCATTGAGGGACTGGAAAGAGTTTTTGACTGAATTAATTGAGAGTTTATGCCCTTGCAATATGTGGATGTTGAATTGTTTGGACAGTAACAGTAATTAATAATTATTATAATTATTTCTTTCTTGTTTTGTTTGTATTTAACTAATTAAGTAAATCTTATCAAACACATTTTCAAATATTAATTACAATTTCATTACATGAGTTTAAGCATAATGAATATTGCCATCATATCTCTAGTAGATTTCTTTCTCAAATCACAAACTAATGTTTATATTATGAATTATAAACTATCCCATGATGTAATATTAACACCATTCATTCTAATCTAATCAATTACATTGAAATTATCAAGAAATTGAGACAGTTTGTGAAATAAAAATCATTTTGAAATTTGGGTTATTCAAAATTTTGATAAAAATCAAATTTCGTTATTTTTGTTTTATATTCACATAAAGATGATAATAAAAGTGAATAAAAGCATAAGAGAAGAGGGGTATTTAATATATTTATTTTTATGATAGATTGTGTCGAAAATTGGTTAAAAGTGGTTTTGGTGATATAGAAGTGAAGATTGGAGATAATCGAATAATGTCAATCAAATCAATTTTAGTGAATGGAAATGAAACTGTAAAGAAACTGTTGTTAGATCGTGAGTTTGTCGGAGTTTTAGAGTTATATGAAGAAATCGAAGAAATTGGCTATCATGAGATGGAGAAATACTACAGTGGTGGTGAACTGATAATGTGTAAAGAGAATGTGTGTGAAGTGTTGATGTTTTGTTTATGTTATTGTGAAAAAGAGATAATAAATGATTGTTATGAATTTATGAAGAATAATATAGATGATGAAGTATTAATGAAATTAATTCATATATGTAATGTATTTCCAGGATGTTTAAGAGAGATAGAAGAATTGAAAATGATAGAAATAGAAAAGCGAGGATATAAATATTTATATAAGAATGAATATTTGTTGAGATTAGAAATGAATAATTTGATAGAGATATTAAACATGAAAGATGTGATAATTCGAAGTGAGTTATGGTTATTAAATCGATTATTAGAATGGTATAAACCCAAAAAGAATAGTGAAGAGATTAAAGATGATTTCAAGTGTTTAATAGAAGAAGATATCGATTGTGAAAAGATAAAAGAGAATGAAATAGAAAATGAGAAAAAAGAGATGTTGAAAGAAATGAAAATCCAATTGAAAAAGATAGAATCAAATAACTATATCGATTTATATGAGATAAGAGATGAAAATATACAAAATATAGTTGTGAATAATTATGTTGAAGATAATAAAGAAGAAGAATTTAGTGAAGAAGAAAAAGAAAGTTTAATGAAGATAAAACAGGAAGAATTGGATGATAATATTATCAAGTTAATTGAAATGAATAAAATGAAGATTACAGAAATAGTATTAATGATAATAAAATACAAAAGAATGAAGATCGAAAGTATAAATACTAAAAATATATTTTATATAGAATATATCTCAAATATTGATAAGAGAAATATATTGGATAGATTATGTTTGGAATATAATGAGAATAAAAGAAATCGAACCATGAAGTGTTTATGTTTATTTATAGATGATAGAAAGAATATTTCATCAATAGAAGATCATTGTGGAAAAGAAATTCTTTTCAGTATGTTGAATGAAGATTATTATTTAAACAACACACCAAAAGAGTTAGTAGTGAATTATATAAAAGAAAATAAATTGAGTTTAAAAGAAGAAGAAGAAATGAGTGAAATAATGAAAGATAAAGAATTATTGAAAGAATTAAAAACAGAAAGAATTACTTCACTTTCATATCCTCAATTTGATTATATATTTGATGCAAATGAAGAAATCTCTATAATTCCTTCATATGATGGAAATCGATGTGAATTTTCGATAAATCCTTCCTTACCTGATGGTTTAATGATAAATAGAGAGAATGGAATAATTCATGGAAAAGTAGATAATGGATATAAAAAGAGAGAATATGAAATAAGTTGTAAAAATAATCAAAGTGAAAATAAATTCAAAATTTCATTAGAATTATTATTAGCCAGATTTATATATCATCATAATGGTTATGATGATGTTAAAAAAGTGTCAAATAATGGAAAATTAATGACTTGTCCATTTGAAGAATGTGATGTATATTGTTATTTAAATTTAAAAATGGAAAGTGGAATTTATCATATCAAATATAAATATTGTGAAGATAGTTGTTTGTTTTTAGGTTTATCAACTAATAATACATATTCTGGAACTGGTATTGATGAGCAACCATTTACATGTAATTATGTTGCATGGGGAGATGAAAGTAGAGATATTACTAGATATTGCCATATTGGAAGAATCGTGAATAAAAATCCAAATTTCAATAATCATGGAGATGGTTCAATTTATGAAGTGATTATTGATATGAATAAAAGAGAATTTTGGATAAGTCATAATAATTCATCTCCTGTTTTACTTGTTAAAGATTTACCTTCTCCATTATATCCTTATGCTGATTTAGAATGTAAAGATAGTTGTATAGAATTATTATCAGCCTATCGTCAAGATTAGCATATTTATATCTATTTACTATTTTATATTGATTTTTTATTCATCTAATTTCATTTGCTTTTGTTGTTTTTTCATTTTTTCAAAATACATTTTCTCAAACATGTTTGTTATTTTTTAAATTTCAAATTGATTTTGTTTGTCTATGCCTTTCTCAATCAAGATAAAAAGTATAAAAATTGTTAAAACTGTATCAAAATAGAGTATTTAATATAAATAATGAAGAATAGATTTGAAGGAGTTGGTTTTTGGTCTTGGAATATAAAAGAAGAATTTTGTGGGATTTGTCAAAGTCCATTTGATGGTTGTTGTCCAGAATGCAATTCTCCTGGAAGTAATTGTAGAATTAGTATATAAAAATAGAAATCTATTGTATGTGATAGAAAGAGGTAGTTGTAAGCATAGTTTCCATGTTCATTGTATAGAAAAATGGTTATTATCTTCCAAAAAATGTCCACTTTGTAGAAGTGTTTGGTGTGTTAGTGATAATAATTAATATTGATATGTGAAATAATAATTTAATTGTTTTTATTATATAACATATTTCTTGTAAAATAAATAAATAAATAATGATACAATCATATATTCTCACAAAAACATTACTCAAATAATAATAAATAATTAAAATATCTATTATATATAAAAACACATTCTAAAAAATATTATGGTGAAGAAGGATTACCAAACGACCTTCCAGATATACAAGTGGAAGATGTTTTCTTACTCTTTCTTCCAGTTGTCTTATTTGAAGATGGAGCAGGAAATGCAGCAACACTAAATTCTGTTCCTAATGTTGCAAATCCACCACCACCAGAACTCATTAAATCATTATTCATACATGTAGCTGGTATATACATATTCGTTCTACTCTGACAATCAACATGAGTGGCTTCAGATGAATCACTCACTTTTTTATTTATTGGATTTAATAATCCATTATCTACTTCATTATTCTTTATATTATTACTATTCTCTACATTTCTATTATTATTACGAGCACCAAATATCAAAGGAATATCTTCCAATTGGAAACAACTATTTGGATTAGCAATTCTACCTCGACTCATTTGATAGGAAAATCCTGTTTCTCTATCTGTTACAGCATTTTCACACATTCTTATTCTTATTGAATATTGCAATGATTTATGATAATCTCTATAACTTTCTAACCATTCATAAGTATCATCAATATATTGGATATATTTAGATTTCAAAAACCAAGGAAATCTCTTTTCTAATTGACCATATACTATCATTATAGCTTTATCTAATACTTCTGTACCATTACCATCATTTGGATTTTCATTATATTTCAATATCTCTCTTTTTACTTCATCGGGTATTAATATTGGCCTATATGCGTTGGATGATATATATGTATCAACGATTTTCTTTAACATTAAATGAACTCGTTTAAAATGATTGGTTGTGAATTTCTTATATAAATGACAATCTTCCCAGAAATCTAATAAATAATCTAATTTCTCTCCTATTAGAAAGGATCGGAAATATTCTCTATATATATCATCTTGTAGTATATTCGTAGCTATCTGTGGCCTTAGATTTTCTCTTTTCTGTATAGTTCCAAGTGGTAAAAATACAAATAAAGACATAATATGAAGAAGATTGAATGTTAAAGCAAAATACATTCTTTCATTTCCTTTATATAAACTACTTGATATTGATATTTCTGATAGATAAAAGGTTAGAGTTAATATACATAAACCAGTTCTCCAAATATGAAATGTATATACTATCAATGAACCTGGTCTGACTCTATTCTCATATTTCATAATATAAACTAATGTTAATAATGTTATAACAATCTAATGTAAATATAAATAAATATATATATATATATACAGGAACTGCATATATCAATACAACAGGATGATTATCACAAAATGGAATTTTATATTTTAAACCACTTATTAAATCAACTTCTCTACCAAATTGAAAGTAATACTTGTTTGATATAGACATAACACTATGAACATTATAAAATATAAACTAATAAATATATACATAATTTGAGAAATAAATGACAATAATAAACGAATAAAGAAAAATATTAAGCTATTCTTTACTATTAATTGTCTTGTCTCTTTATAATACATATATTGAGCTAATGTAAATGCTGAACATGTTTGAAGAGTCGAGCCAAATGCACCGATATATATAACAGTATCACAACTTGAATTACTTCCATTGGTTAATGATAATAACGCTTCATATAATGTAATCATTATTACTCCAATTACATATAAAACAATGTAATAACAAGGCATATATTGTTGATATATTTCGTAATTCTGAAACATTTTGTATAATAGAAAACAGAATAAAAATCCATCGCCTGTCATTAGTACATGCATTAGTACTGATGGAGTTTTCTTATTTTCTTCATTATAACATGAGACAGTCTCATTTTCAGGTAATACTGATTGAATACAAGTTGAATCCTTTTTATATTTATATGAAATCATCATGTATGAATCATCATTACATATTCCTTCTACTACCTCTATATCATCTTTTCCACAAAGATGAACATTACTTGTGACTATTATGTATAAAGTTACACTATCATCTGAATTTTCTGAATTGTAACATATTATAGATATTCTTTCACCATCTAATATTAGGCTATTGTTTTTAACAGTGATTCTAAAGGATGAGGGTTTATTTTGAACCAATGTTAATTTCTTTACATCATAGGTAAAATATCTATTTTCTTTAACATAAGCGTAAGCCTTATTGACATCTTTATTGACGATATTATACTGAAACACTCGTTCATTTAAGGTAATTAGTGGTAATATACTCTTATCTACTGAACAATCTAAACAACATATAAAATCTAAAAACAAAAATAAAATGAGAATTATCATAATCGTTTATATAATAAAACGATACTATTTTTGGATTAATGGGAACAAAATAGTCGTTTTAGTTTTTCAAATAGAAGCTCGATTCTGAATTTAATATACTTTGCCTATTTAATAAAGCCTATCAAATACTCATTTCTAATTATCTAATTTTCTTCTCATTGGAAATAGTAAATGAGTAAAATTATAAAAAATGGCATAAAGGCCGTTCAGAGTTACATGAAAAAGGATTTAGATTTCAACGCTTTGAAAGATGGAGGTTCTTCAGTAGTTCTTGAGCAGCAGAGGATGGAAAAAATCAGAATACATACTGATCGTGCAATACGTGCATATTTAACCCAAAAATACAACGAACTTAACCGGAATGCTTCACATATGAAAACGAAAAATCCTGATGATATTACAATACCAGTAGTAGATATAGATCCATCATTCATGGAAGATTTCATATTATTGACCATGTACCAACAAATGGATGTTGATTGGTTTGATCCAGCTGAACCTGGTTTTGTAGAAAAGGTTAAAAAAGCAATGAAAGAAGTTTATGGTGAATCTCTAACATCATTAGGCAGAAAAGAAGGTTTTGATAAGATTTATGGTAAATTCAATGAACGAGCCAAACAATCAGATAAAGCAGGCCATTTTATTGAGAATTTACTTAAAGATTTTCAACCTGGTGCTAAGCATAGTGTTTATAAACCGCTTAATGATCCAATTTATAGAGATATCAAGCCACCAGATATATATGGTATGAATCCAAAACTAATTAATCTTTTCACTGGTCAGAATATGCAAGAAGACACCATGATCATTCCTGAACCAAAGAATTCCCCATTTCCCTTAAGTACCCATTTACGAATGTATTACGAGCTTGTACCAGGTCATCAATTAGATTTCCCAACAATAGTTCCGGAGTTTATCAAAAGAGAGATATTTTTAGCTCATACAAAATATGGAGTAGATATTGAGACGTTAGCTCGTTTTTATCATATATTCCCACAACGTGTAGAAGCTATAATAAAGTTATTATACTTAAGATTGCAAGATAAGAAAGATATGGATCCAGAGATAGTTGAGCTGAAAAGACAAATGAGTGAGATAGCTGAGCAGTTAGAAGCTAAGACACCATTTACATTTCAAGAATATTGGGAGAATCCAAACATACCAAGGAAATTACAGTTTTTACCGTTTAGTGATGATACAACCGAAGAAGAAATACAGAAATATAATCAATTATTACAGCAAGGAAGAAGAAATTACAATATGAAGAATAGAACAGGTAAATCAAAAGTGAAAAGAGTCGAGCCAAATCTCAAGCCTAACAAAAAAATATCTTCCAATCAAAAGAAGCCAAGTAAAAAGAATAGAGTCTGGGCAATATATGATTTAAGTAGTAGTATAAAACAAGAGAAACAAAGAGAAGTGTTATACAACGCTAATAAAGGTGAATATTATGAATTCAATGATCTTAATAGTTATGAAAGAACCTGGAAATCACATGAGAAGAGAAAACAACACAATTACCCTTTATCTGCCTACAATTTAAAAGAATATACCAAAAATTTGAATTTGAATGAAGATATCCCAATGAAGAAAGTCTTAAGGCGAAGTTATGAAATAGATGCAGATCCAAACGAAGAGAATTACAGTGATGGTCTATTAGATGATGAAATTAAATTAGATAAGAATGACGTACCTGGTGTATATAAACTAATGGATTTTGTTGGAAATCCAATGTATGATCAAACTGAATTTATACCTGAAAAAGACTTGGAGAAATGTGATACAGATGGTGAAGGTAAAGATAAATACAGACCTGATGATATATTGAAATATAGTATCAAAGAGGCAGGTAAAAACGAAGTATTAACATTGAAAGATATAGAGAATAAGACTAAAATCGAGAAAAGTGGTTTGCATAAGTTAAATTGGGTAAGTTATGATGTAAATGATGTTGAATTTAAAGATGCACCAGAAATAGAGAGTGAAGAGACTGAAGATAATGATGAAAATAGCAGTAATAATAAATATCCATATGATAATAATAATAATAGAGGTAGATATAACAATAACAATAATTATAATAATAATAATAGAAATAATAGTCGTTATAATAATAATAATAGAAGATATAATAATAATAATTATAATCAGAAGAGATATATTCATAATGAATCTAATGGTGGTAATGATGATGATTTTTATATCAAACATTCAAATAATAATAATAATAATTCAATTCCACTAAAATCAAAACCAATTCAACAATCTCCTCCTCCTCCTCCACTACGACCACCATCTCAAAGACAAGAACGACAATATAATAATAATCGATATAGCAACAATAGCAATTATAACAATAAAAATAGCAATTATAATAATCGTTATAATAATGATTATAGAAGAAATAATAATAATAATAACAATAATAATAGATCAAGACAACAACAACAACAACAACAACAACAACAATATCAACCACCTAGAGATGATGAAATACCTTATAATGACACTAATCAAATATCAAAGAATCAATTACAAAATATTAAACGAGAATATCCTAAATTATTCTCTCAATTAGGCTTAGATGTTAATGACTTAGAAGAAGTGAAAGAAATCCCAAAGGATGTGAAGGAGATTGAAGTTATTACTGCTGTTCCAAATAAATATAAGAATGTAACAGATCCATTTTTGAAACAAGAAAAGAAACAAGGAGAGAATAAGGTTGATGAAGGTGAAGATGAAGATAATGATCTAGATACAGCTCAAGAGTATTATAAAGAGATAAATAAGATTCTAAAGAAGAATGGTGAAGAAATTGTATACAATAAGTCATTAGAAGAAATTGAACCATTAACTGATGATCAAATTACTGGGTTTAGCAGTTTAGAAGGTGAAAATGATATGGATGAACCTGATTTTCATACAATTCCAGGTTTTGTTTCAAAGAAGATAGTAAAAATCAACAGAAGTGAAGAAAAGGATGGTAAAGAAAAGACTGATTTCTATGAAAGCAACGAAAGAAAAGTAAATCAGTATCAAAGAGATATAGATGAAAGAATAGTCCAAAAACCAAAAGTAGAAATTACAGCTGATAAAGAGGCAGAGTCATCATTCACTGAAGATAAGTTCCCATCGAGTATGAGAAAGAAAATTCAAAAAGCTCCTCAAACCCAATCAAGCCAAGAAAAAGAAACGGATCTTTATTCATCAGATTTGGACAAATTCGATCCACAAGGGTTATTCAAGCCGCCAGTATTTGCAGAATATAATTTATCTGACTTCGAATCAAAAACTCCTCAAGAAAAGAGAAAATTAAGAAAGTATCTTGGATTGTGGGAAGCACAGTTTGGTCATGGTAGTCAGAGTGATTTAGATACAGAATATGATAGTGATTTAAATCCAGTAATGAGATCCTTAGAAAAAATAAACTTGAAACCAATTATGAGATTTGAGAAGTTAATTAAAGATATAGAAGAGGAAGAGACTACAATAATTAGAGAGAAAAAGAATGCAAAGAAAGAGATTGTACATCCAGGAATAAGTGATGGAGAATTAGAAATTGATAATGAAAAATATCAAACATTAATGTGGAATTACATTTTGAAAAAAGACAAAAATGCCAAGCCTTTGCTTGACAAATTATCCAATAAGACCGATCCATTAGAAGAAATAAAGAATGGGACAGGAAATGGAATAATCTTGGAAGAAATGAACGAAGAAAATAAACAAGAAAAAGAAGAAGAAGAAATGATCAATGAAGAAATAGAAATGAATGATAAAATCAATAAACGATTATTAGACATAATAAAAGATGACCAATTTGAACACGATCTGAGGTATTATCAATTAATTTCTAAAGATTTCAGTAAAGAAAGAGAATTTGAGAGAAATATGATTAAATATAACAGAGATAAAATAAAGAATACGAAATTCTATCAAAGATATTTAGATAAATATCATTACAATAATATAAAAGATGAAATGAATGAAGAATCATTATTAGATGAATATGGTAATAATAATTACGTTGAAGATAAGAGATTATACACAACTACATCACAAAGAAGTAAACAAATGGAATTTTATAAACGAAGAAATGATAAAAGAAAAGTGAATATTATTATAAGTTCAGATGAAGAAGAAATGAAACAATATAAATTAGATAAAAAGTGTGAAAATGTAATTTCATCGTTTTATAATGGTACTTGCACAATTAAAGATTTGGTTGATGCTTATCCACATTTAAAGAATAGAAAATCAGTTGAAAATGCATTGAAGGAAATACCTAACTCTATTATTTATCCAATTGGCAATAATGAATATAACAATTCATTTATGATTAGAAAGATGCTGCAGAAGATTGAAGATAATAAGTTGAATAGTAATGAAAATAAGAATAACAAAATAGATTTTGAGAAAATGGATCAAGATCTGATTAAAAAAATGGGAATAAATAAAATTGGTTTATCAGAAAAACTCAAAAAATATCCCCAAATTTTAGATCATTACAATAAAACCAAAAAGTCTAAAATGGGTATTTCAGAAATAGCAAAACGAATCAATTTCTATAATCATTTAGACGATGATAATATCGATGATTTAGTAGATCAAAAGAACGCATCTCCTTACGATTCAAAAGGATTAAGAGAAAGACTTCATGAATTAGGATATTATGATGGTAGTGAAGATGAAAAACCAATTGATAAACGTAGCTCTAAAGATGATTATAAGAATAATGATTTATATAATAATAACTTATTATACTATGGAAGAGGAGGTGTAACTCAACCAGGTGATAATATATCAGCTTCAGATATACCAAAGTATCGACCATTAGTTTTACATTATTGGTACTATTTAAAGAAGAAAAATGAATTAACAAAACAACGATATTTATATGAAAAGAATAAATATGAGAATAATAAAGAGAAAGGTGCTTTTTATATGTTTTATAATAATAATAATAATAGTGTAATTGAAGATGTAAGTAAAATATATGGTCCTTCCATAGTGAATGAATATTTCACTCCAAATGACAATATTCAACGAGAAAATGATGAAAAGAATATTAAACATATTGATAAAGTAGTAGAACATACAATATCTAATATCAAATATGACAGTGATGTTAATACTGAAGATGAAATACCAGAAAGTATGGAATCTGGAGTAGAATCTAATTATGATAATAAAAACAAAAATAAAAAGGATATTAGTAGTGATGAGATAAAAGTGATTGAAATGATAAAGAAGAAATACAATTTGAATGATGATAATAGTACAATTAAAGAATCGATTGATGGATTGAATGATTTTAAAGATATTGCTTCAAAGATGGGAATTAATGTTAGTAATGATACTTATAAGAATGTTGAAGAGTTTTTGATGAATCAAAATGATGTGAGTGTTGAGAGTATGAAAGATAAATTAGATGATATAATGAAAGAGTTGGATGTTAAAGTGCCAAGAAATAGAAATCTATTGTAATATATAATTTTGAATGAAATTAAGGCATTTTGTTGTTGTTTTCTATTCTATTTTTGTTTTATGAATTTGGAACAAAAATAATATAAATAGTCGTTTCATAATTCATTTTTTTATTGTTTATCTTGAATTAGCTTGTTAAATGTCTTGTAACATATATGAAATTATAAAGAAAAAGATGGGAAGTAGCTATGATGTATGAATACAGGAATATATTGTAGATTTTATTACAACTCAGCGCTCAACCTAATAAAGATTGTTATATTATCACAAATAACAAATGTAAAAACAAATTTCTTTTGAAAAGTATATTAAAGAAGGAATTCACTGATCTGACAATGAAAACTTTTATTCAAAGGATCCAAAATATCAACAACACATTTACAAGTGTAAATATTGTGAAATACAAAGATATAATCCAAGAAAATTACTTCTTGATGTTAATTAGATCATTATACAATAACAGGTTAGAAATACTGTCTAGTACAGAAATATTAGCTTACTTTAGTGATAATGGATATGATAAAATGTTATTAACAATCTGTAGTGTCTTAAAAGAGTTTCATTCAATTGGTTATTGTCATGGAGGAATAAAACTGAGTAATATCTTTTATGATGAAGAAAATGATGAGTATATGATATCTGATCATTCTTTAAAGATGCTAAATGAGAAAAATATGAATATAAATAACAGAACTATTAACTATATTGCTCCTGAAGAATTAGAGGGTAAAGAAATCGGAATAGCAATTGACATATGGCAATTTGGAGTGTTATTGCATAAAATAGCTTGTGGTAAATATCCTTTCGAATATAAAACAATAATTGAATCAATTCAGAAGATATTAACAGTTGAATATTCAAAAGATGAATTAAAGAATAATGTATCATTCAGAATATTAATAGAAAAGATGATAAAGAAAGAACCAAATGATAGAATCAATATTGAAGATATAGAAAAAGAATTGAATATGATATACTCATCAGAATGTAATTTTGTTAATAGTTGTAAACACAAACTGATAAAAATATCAAATTGTGGTAAAACAATTAGTAGAATAAATAATGACAAAGATAATATTGGTTTTAGTCATTGCTTTTTAAATATAAAAATGGAAAGTTTAATTCATCATTTTGTATTTCAATTAAATGGATATGCAGGCTTTGTTTTTGGTGGTGCAATGAATAATAAATATGAAGGTAATGAATTATGTTATGACAATGGAAGTTGTGGTATAAGAATTGGTTGTGAAGATTCTAGACTATTTGGTTATAATGGAAAAAAGATGAAGGAATGTGATTTTAAGGATATAAAATTTGTTAATGGCAGTGTATATGAGATAATATTTAATATGAATGAAGGTTGTATGAGTATTAAAATGGATAAAGAGAAAGAAGTGATGTTATTTATTCACATTAAGAAACCATTATATGCATTTGTTTGCATTAAAAATAAAGGTAATAATGTAAATTTGTTGAAGTATTATTATGAATAATTTATGTTTTATGTAGTATCTGATTTATTCAGCAATGCAAAACAAGTCTAATAACATCCATTTCATAACATTGTTTTTGTATTTTTCAAATCATTTCACAAATTTCACTTATATTTAAATATAAATAAACTCAACATAATTCTTATTCAATTTCACTTGCAACAATAGCATATAAGAAGAGTTATGAATAATTTAAAATTGTGGGTTAAGTAAATTTTCAATAACCAAAACATCATTTCTTTGAATATGGAAGATATACCACTTGAAAAACTGATAGAATTAAAGAAAAATGGAGACATAGATAGACCAAAGAAACGAGCAAGAACAGGGCAATGTATGTTGAGATTTTTATTGAATTGTAGTAGCAGTAACAAATAAAAGAGCTAATAAAAATCAACCAACTGAAGTATCATCAAAAATTCGAGTTCCAAAGTTTAGAGAGGTAATTGCTGTGAAAAAAGTGGAAAGAATTGGTATAATGAATTTTTAGTATATAAAATAGATCCAAGATTTAGTGAATTATCTGGGAAACTAAATCATGAAAGATTTATGCAGTCTTATTCTTTCTTAAATGATATAGTTGTATGAAATAGTCATTATATATTGTTTAGGATGAAGAATTAAATGATTTACAGCAAGAATTGAAGAAAACTAAAGATAAAGATGAAAAATTAAGAATAAAGAGTGAAATATCAAAAATTAGAGAACAGAAAATGACTAGAAAAATCAATCAATCTGTATAATTATAGAAAATAATGTGTGTATATATAAAATATAGATTAAAGAACGTAAATTAGAAATAAAGCACAATGAGAGTGAATCTGTAAGTAAAGGAAAACAACCGTACTATTTAAAGAGAAAAGAGATAAAGAAAATTGAGCAAGAAGAAAGAATAAAGGAAGTTCAAAAAGAAGGTAAATATGGTAAATATATAAAAAGGAAGAGCGAAAAAGAATTTAAAAAGAATCGTGTTAATAGTAAATAAATATTCTGTGTGTTAATAAGTTTATTTATTCTATAATCGTAATGGATTTGTATATAAATCAAAAAATATGATAAGAATCAATAAAATATAATTTCAATTTCAATTATTCTTTATGCCATCTTGATGACTTACGGTATTCAGCATATTTGGGTATTTTTTCGAAAGATTCCATAAATTTCTTTAAAGTTTCATTTTCTAACACTTTACCTTTAGCAGCAACATTACACTCATATAATACATCATATACAGCAATATCAGCTATGGATACTTTCTTTCCTACAAAATAATCACCTTCATTTCTCTTCTTTAAGTTTTCAAAATAAGATAGCCATGTTGGAAGTACTGTCTCAACAAATACTTTAGTATCAGCTTCTGCATTTTTGTTATCAATTGTTGCATCATATAGTTTTGATCTTAAATCGTAAGTTCCATCAACAACCATATCAATTTGCCATTTTTCATCATTCATTTTCGCCATAGTAACCATAACTATTAACATAAGACTAAAAATATACAGTCTGGCTAAATATCTTAGTATTGTGCAACTTTGACAGATGTTCTTGCCATTATGTTTAAATAATGGCACTTGTCCAAATGCAATTTCACCAGAATCAGTTAATTTCTTTTTCATTTCAGGCCATTTGTCGTCTACATATTCTTCATCATAGGTCTTACCTGCAAGTTCAAGAACTATTCTTGAAACTTCAGAACGACCTCGACAATTGTAATAGATAATATGATATTCAGCCATTTATTCAAAACAATAAATTAATATCTTTTGAAACGAATATTTTTGTTAAGACTTTACAAATAGAATAAAGAATATTCTATAGCCAATCATCATGTAAAATTTATACGAATATTAATAAAAGCTTGAATTAAATAATATTTGCTATTATTTGCAGTTAATGTTTAAAAAATTCAAATACTTAAATTTGTTTTGTTACTTTTTCTAAAAATACTATTAGAACTTTTATTCTCAACATATCATAAACTACAAAAATAGCTACATATGGCTTTTTAAAACAATACATTAAATACATATAATACAGTGTATTTTATATTTTTGAATGGATCATCATCTAGATGAAATACTTACTACTATCAGTGAATCTGCCGGTGATATTGATGATCAAATTAATAAACTGCAACAAATGATAAATGATAAGGGGTTTAATTCGGTAAGTAGCTCTGTACTAGATAGATTGGTTGTAATTTTAGATGAATGTATCAAAAAGAACGAAGATAAACTGAAAATCAGTCAGACAAAAGAAGTAAGCCCAAATTCTTTTATTTCTGATCTATTTGATAATTATGCAAGTTGTTCAAGATATGAGTTAGAATTGCACAAAATAGTGTATTTAATGATTGAAATAGTTACAAAATGTAATTCTTCACTGACATGGTCAGAATCTAGTAGTAAAATCCTCATATCATTAATTAAAAACTTAAAGTTATATATCAGATTCCTATTAATTGATTTTTTAAATGCGTTGCTTAACTCAAACCGTATATATGACATACTAATTATACATCCTATTTAATAGATTGTCCAAACCATTCATTATCTCAATTCCAAGATCTTTATCAAATATTATATACAGATTTACAATGTTATCTTTCTATAAATATGAAGAATTCAATATACAATTTACTAATCACAATGATAGTTAATCATCCATTAGAGTGGAAAAATAGTATATTTATCAATCACTTCATATATTTTATTATTGAAATAGAATGTAAATCAATTTCTGAAACACTATTCGTTTTGTTGTTAAGTCTTATAACAATAGAGATTAAAGTATATTATGATGATATAGAAAGAATAAATTTAAATGAAAACAAATCAAATCATCAACAATATGATGATAAGTGTATAGAGATTATCAACCATAATATAAGAAAATATTTACATTTTATTGAATTCTGTATAAGTGAACTAATAGATGAAGAATCTACTTTACATTTAACAGATTCTGATATTGCATTAATCCAATCAAAACTATTGGATATTTCATCCTTTATTATTGAGTATTTGAAGAAAATATTTGAATTGAATAAAGAAAATGATGAACATTTGATAAATTATACAATTTATAGTATAAAATTAATTGGATTGTTTATGAAGGAATGTTATACTAATTTAATACCTTGCTATATATGATATTTTGCCAAATTTATTTTCACGAACTGTTGTTGATAAAAGTAAAGAAAATACTATAAATGAATGTACAAAAATCTACTTATTACCAAGTTTATTCAATATAATTGTATATATATATAATTATATATATTGAATGTATAGGATGATGAAAATGGTTTAAAACTGTTTCTCAATAACAATGGTATAAAAGAACTATCTGAATTAATTAAATACTTCTATCATAAGTATTTAATGTATTATTCAATTGAAAGTGAAGCAGCAATAAGTGAATTGTATTTAATAATGAGTATACTTAATGATTTGAAAGATAGAGGAGTTGATTATAGTGATAATATCGATGTATGTCTTTTTTTTTACTAATATAATTTATAGTATTCTTTATTCTTTAGTATACTTCAATCATTGATAAAGCTTTATGAAGAAGATGAATGTCTTATTAATTGTCTATTTGGTTATATTTTATTATACATTTTTGAAGAAATATCAAAAGATAAAATGAAAATGAATAGTGATGAAAAGAATATTCTTCAAAGCAGTATGAAAATATTCCAAAATAAATTGAAAAATGATTGTGATGATATGTTGGTTAGTAAATATGAAGAAGATGAAAGTAAAATTCATGAATTATTAGGTAGAATTTTAGAAAATTAAGAAAACTACTACACACTTTTTGTTTCTTTATATTTTTTACAACATAAAAATAATATATAAAAAAAAAAAAATTACAACCTTTCATAAAACAACAAAAACGCATTAGTATTCACTAAAGGCGGAACTGAATATCTCACACTTACATAAGCATCATCATATTCATACCATCTCTTATCATAATAAATGTAGGTAATATAATGACCACCACCAGTAGTATAACTTTTATGGACAATAACTCCTTTGATGATATATTTGGTATTTACCATATTTTTGTTAGATACATATTTCTCCATATCTAAATACAAAGGAATTGATTCTTTGGGAGAAATGAATGAATATGCAGGCGTAATTCTCTATAAAGTATATTAATATAATATATGTATATACATGACAATAAATAGTTAATATTGAAGGAAGTGTTTCTATAGTTATTTTCTTATAACAATCACTCTCATTACATTTTCTACATAGCATAGGTTTATCATTAAACAATATATCCAATTGAAATTGAAGTTTTAAGTCATTTTGATAATTTTCAATCATTAAACATGACCTATTGTCATCTGGATCATTTATCTCGTATGCTTCATTGCATTTATTGCATTCACCATATGATTTAGTTTTGAATAAGAATATTTCATTTAATTTATTTAATTTATTAATTTCAAATTGAGTGAACAAACTCATTAAAAATGCATGAGCATCATTTTGACCATCTTTATAATCTTTTGTCACTTTATCTAATTCATTTTTGAAATTACTTATATCCACTGGACCAGAATAATGTATGAAATTATAAGCACTATTAGCTATTGTTTTTTTAAACTCTGTTATTAATTTGTTGCTAATATCTTTATACTCAGTCAATTCTATTAGAAATACGTCAATATGTGATAAAATGGCAAAAACTGAACCTATATAACAAGTTAAACCTAAATTTTTAAATCCACCTCCAAATGATGATTTTAAAGGATTATTATTAGTTTTATTTGAATAAAAGTAATTTGATTGCGAAGTTACATTATAGGAATTTTTTGATTGAGAAGTGTATTTGTACATATTATTCTGTTTATACAGTTGTGAATTTGAAGCTAATGATGATGTATTAAATCTATTATTTGATTGCACATCTGCATATAAGTCAATGTATCTTTCTTTTAATTGTGTGTTTCCAATTGATGATGTATTAATTCTATTATTTGATTGTTTGTTCGAGGTTGATAATTTATTATTTTCTTTATTTGATTGTATATCTGCAGATGATAATATACATTCTTCTTTTGGTTGTGTAGTTTCATTTGATGATATATTTTTCTCTACATTTGGTTGTGAATTTGAAACTGACGATTTACATCTTTTATTTGATCGCTTTGTATTTGAAGCTGGCAATTTACGTTTATTATTGGATAGTTGTTGTTTCTTTGACTCTTTATCATTAGGTGGCTTTTTTATTGGTGATTTACTAATATCAGCAAAACTTGCTTTAAGATCAGCAAATGGATCATTATCTTCCACAACAGCTACTGCTTTGATACTATCTGGAGATTGAGAATCTACTGCAATTTCTTTGGATAAATCTTTTGAACTACTTATTAAGGATTTGTAAGGCATATCTATTGTCTGCTGATGGTTAGATTGTTTATTTTTTATTTCTACATTACTTTTCATAGATCTTCTTGTATTGCTGATATTAAATGTTATATCATCTTTTGATGAAAACACATTCGAAACACTTGAAGCATTACTGTTTATTGGGATATGTATTACTTTATCATTTGGCGGTTTTTGTTTTTTCTCTATAAATGAACTATTTTCGGAACAAGTAAGCGCAATTCCACAACTTTTCCTAATATTTTTCATGCTTATGTAAAATGATTAAAAATACTAAAAATAATATTTGAGGTAATCAAGCTTGAGCATAACTAAAAATGTATTATCACACATTTTATGTTATTGATTATTTCATGACACATAAATAAGCAATACACAAAATGATATAAATAGGGAAAAAAACATCAATTATTCTAATTAACCATCATAAGGATATAAAAAATAATAAATATCAAAATAACAACTATCAACTACTAATATACATAGCAATATCACTTCTATCTTTGTTATATTCCTATATCTTTTATACAAAAATGTAAACAAAGGAATCATCATTGAATAAAGAATATTGGTTATTGAAAATCCCAAAATCATATGCCTCATGCTGTGATATCCCCCAAAATACGTTTTACATAAAGATGTTATACACCATGATAATTGTATTATACATCCAATATTTAATAACAATGAATAAGGAGTATAGAATAATACATGAAATGTTGAGTATAAATGAAAAACATAACTATTCAATAATAACAGTATTTATTATTATACAAATGAGTATGACCTGATATTGATTTACTTGTACCACATGCAGACCATGGGAATAAATATCTCACTATGATCATATAAATAATCAATTATACAGTATTTAATCACATAATCTAATTGAATCCTTCTCATAAAGTGTTGAATGAAAAAATAAATCGTTATATATACACCTCTATATATATCTTTTTGGTAATATGATGAAATAAGAAAATTAATTATCATTATCAACTATATATATATATTATTTACATATATTTATACTACATATCCATATCTATCATATGTATCATCTGCAGCTTTAACTGGTCTTTCTTTCCAACAACTGTCAAGAATTACAGCATTATTTATGCATACAAATATTGTCTATTGAGTATATATCATTTTTAAATATAATTACTATTGATATTCCTATCGCAAGCAAGAAAATAACACACTTATTCATTTTTGTCATAATTACACAATAATTACATTCAATTACCAATAATTAAATAAAATCATCAAAAATGAGTAAATGAAAGAAATTATAATAGAATATAGTATTTTATGCTGATATTTGCTGTGTTTTGAGATTTTGGTTATTGTTATTTAATTTTTCATAATAAATTTAGTAGAAAGAGATGTAATTTTTAATATCATTATTTATTTATTCATTTTACAAGAAATATGTAACATACTAAAAACAATTAAATTATTATTTCACATATCAATATTAACTATTATCACTAACACACCAAACATTTCTACAAAGTGGACATTTTTTGGAAGATAATAACCATTTTTCTATACAATGAACATGGAAACTATGCTTACAACTACCTCTTTCTATCACATACAATAGATTTCTATTTTTATATACTAATTCTACAATTACTTCCAGGAGAATTGCATTCTGGACAACAACCATCAAATGGACTTTGACAAATCCCACAAAATTCTTCTTTTATATTCCAAGACCAAAAACCAACTCCTTCAAATCTATTCTTCATTATTTATATTAAATACTCTATTTTGATACAGTTTTAACAATTCTTATACTTTTTATCTTGATTGAGAAAGGCATAGACAAACAAAATCAATTTGAAATTTAAAAAATAACAAACATGTTTGAGAAAATGTATTTTGAAAAAATAAAAAAACAACAAAAGTAAATGAAATTAGATGAATAGAAAATCAATATAAAATAGTAAATAGATATAAATATGTTAATCTTGACGATAGGCTGATAATAATTCAATAGAAGTGTTTTTCAATTCTAAATCAGCATAAGGATATAATGGAGAAGGTAAATCTTTAACAAGTAAAACAGGAGATGAATCATTATGACTAATCGAAAATTCTCTTTTATTCATATCAATAATCACTTCATAAATTGAACCATCTCCATGATTATTGAAATTTGGATTTTTATTCACGATTCTTCCAATATGGCAATATCTAGTAATATCTTCACTTTTAACACTCCATGCAACATAATTACATGTAAATGGTTGCTCATCAATACCAGTTCCAGAATATGTATTATTAGTTGATAAACCTAAAAACAAATAACTATCTTTATAATATTTATATTTGATATGATAAACTCTACTTTCCATTTTTAAATTTAAATAACAATATACATCACATTCTTCAAATGGACAAGTCATTAATTTTCCATTATTTGATACTATATTAACATCACAATCATCAATATCTATAAATCTGGCTAATAATAATTCTAATGAAATTTTGAATTTATTTTCACTTTGATTATTTTTACAACTTATTTCATATTCTCTCTTTTTATATCCATTATCTACTTTTCCATGAATTATTCCATTCTCTCTATTTATATTTAAACCATCAGGTAAGGAAGGATTTATCGAAAATTCACATCGATTTCCATCATATGAAGGAATTATAGAGATTTCTTCATTTGCATCAAATATATAATCAAATTGAGGATATGAAAGTGAAGTAATTCTTTCTGTTTTTAATTCTTTCAATAATTCTTTATCTTTCATTATTTCACTCATTTCTTCTTCTTCTTTTAAACTCAATTTATTTTCTTTTATATAGTTCACTACTAACTCTTTTGGTGTGTTGTTTAAATAATAATCTTCATTTAACATACTGAAAAGAATTTCTTTTCCACAATGATCTTCTATTGATGAAATATTCTTTCTATCATCTATAAATAAACATAAACACTTCATTGGTTCGATTTCTTTTATTCTCATTATATTCCAAACATAATCTATCCAATATATTTCTCTTATCAATATTTGAGATATATTCTATATAAAATATATTTTTAGCATTTATACTTTCGATCTTCATTCTTTTGTATTTTATTATCATTAATACTATTTCTGTAATCTTCATTTTATTCATTTCAATTAACTTGATAATATTATCATTCAATTCTTCCTGTTTTATCTTCATTAAACTTTCTTTTTCTTCTTCACTAAATTCTTTTTCTTTATTATCTTCAACATAATTATTCACAACTATATTTTGTATATTTTCATCTCTTATCTCATATAAATCGATATAGTTATTTGATTCTTTCTTTTTCAATTGGATTTTCATTTCTTTCAACATCTCTTTTTTCTCATTTTCTATTTCATTCTCTTTTATCTTTTCACAATCGATATCTTCTTCTATTAAACACTTGAAATCATCTTTAATCTCTTCACTATTCTTTTTGGATTTATACCATTCTAATAATCGATTTAATAACCATAACTCACTTCGAATTATCACATCTCTCATATTTAATATCTCTATCAAATTATTCATTTCTAATCTCAACAAATATTCATTCTTATATAAATATTTATATCCTCGCTTTTCTATTTCCATATTTTTCAAGTCTTCTATCTCTCTTAAACATCCTGGAAATACATTACATATATGAATTAATTTCATTAATACTTCATCATCTATATTATTCTTCATAAATTCATAACAATCATTTATTATCTCTTTTTCACAATAACATAAACAAAACATCAACACTTCACACACATTCTCTTTACACATTATCAGTTCACCACCACTGTAGTATTTCTCCATCTCATAATAGCCAATTTCTTCGTATTTCTTCATATAACTCCAAAACTCCTACAAACTCACGATCTAACAACAGTTTCTTTACAGTTTCATTTCCATTCACTAAAATTGATTTGATTGACATTATTCGATTATCTCCAATCTTCACTTCTATATCACCAAAACCACTTTTAACCAATTTTCGACACAATCTATCATAAAATATAAATATATTAAATACCCCTCTTCTCTTATGCTTTTATTCACTTTTATTATCATCTTTATGTGAATATATAAACAAAAATAACGAAATTTGATTTTTATCAAAATTTTGAATAACCCAAAATTAAAAATGATTTTTATTTCACAAACTGTCTTAATTTCTTGATAATTTCAATGTAATTGATTAGATTAGAATGAATGGTGTTAATATTACATCATGGGATAGTTTATAATTCATAATATAAACATTAGTTTGTGATTTGAGAAAGAAATCTACTAGAGATATGATGGCAATATTCATTATGCTTAAACTCATATAATGAAGTTGTAATTAATATTTGAAAATGTGTTTGATAAGATTTACTTAATTAGTTAAATATAAAGCAAATTATTTAGATATTGTAATATGTATAATATAATTTGTTATTAAGTAGTTGATATTATTTATTGTTTGCAAAATAGATTAGACAGTGTTATTATGCTTATTATTGAATAGATTTATTATTATTGTTTATTTTTAAAGTATTAAACAAAGTAAACAATATATAACAAAAGAAAAAGAAATAAAAAATATATTATCTTTATCTTTTCACATTTCTATCTCAATTTCCATTACCTTGGAGAATGTTGAGGTGAACTTGGACTGTATTCTGGTGATGTTGGACTAAATGTTGGTGAAGTTGGTGAATATTGTGGACTAGTTGGTGAATATTGAGGAGATGTTGGGCTGTATTGGATAGTGGTGAAGTATGAGGAGATGTGGAGTATTGTGGAGATGTAGGTGAATATTGAGGTGAGGTTGGACTATATTGTGGTGAGGTTGGTGAATACTGTGGTGATGTTGGAGAATATTGAGGTGATGTTGGAGAATATTGAGGTGATGTTGGAGAATATTGTGGACTAGTTGGTGAATATTGAGGAGATGTTGGAGAATACTGAGGTGAAGTAGGAGAGTATTGTGGAGATGTAGGTGAATATTGAGGAGATGTTGGGCTGTATTGAGGAGATGTTGGGCTGTATTGAGGTGATGTTGGTGAATACTGTGGTGATGTTGGTGAATATTGAGGACTAGTTGGTGAATATTGAGGAGATGTAGGACTGTATTGAGGACTTGTTGGAGAGTATTGTGGTGATGTTGGTGAATATTTAGGTGATGTAGGTGAATACTGTGGACTAGTTGGAGAATATTGTGGAGATGTAGGACTGTATTGAGGTGAAGTAGGAGAATATGAATTTGTTTTAGTTGGTGTATAAGATGAATCACTTCTACCTCCACTACTACTACCAGGAGTATAAATAGGTGAAGATGGAGTATATGGTGAATATTCATTTCCATTATTATTATTATTATTATATCTACTGCTATTATTAATACCACCATTTGGAGTAAATATTGGAGATGAATCTTCATCAGGAGAGTATTCAATATCTGGACTAAATTGTTCTATATCAGCATCAGGTGATAAATTACCTTGCCAAGGTGATACATTATTAATTGAGGGAGAATAATAAGGAGTTTTATTAATGGAAGGTGTTAAAAATTGAGAATTTGATGAATCTTTATTCAGATTAATATAATTAGATGAAATATTCTCTGTTGGTGTAAGTTCCATTGCATATCTTTCTAATACTGTTGGATCTAAATAACAATCGATTGAACCAGTTCCACTTGGATTGATTTTACCAACCATTACACTTGCACTTACACCTACTACATTATCACTTTCACTCATTGCTGCTGCTTCTTCTAAGATTTCTAATGATTCTTCAAAGGAGGCTTTCATCAATACACTATTATCAGTTCGGTTGATACCATGACGAGTAATTGACATTAAGAATCCTTTAGATGTCATTATATCAACTAATATTGCCATATGACGGTAATTCACATAAGATCCATCAAATGACATCACACTTCGAATTTCATTGAATAAAGATGCTCTAGCTGCTTCTATACCTAATACTCGGAATATTTCAACGGAATTGTTTGAATATGTTCGACGGAAATCTACTTCTTCAATTTTCATTACATCTTTTAAATTACTTCCATCAGTTTCTACCATCCATTCACTTATATTCAAAAAACCATTTCGTGGATCAAATTTTTTATAACTTTTACTGTTTATATAAATCTTATTGATTCCTTTTATACCACAGATCTTTATTCTCTCTAATAATACTTCTTGCATTTGTTTCAATTGATCTACCATACTTTCATTTTCTTCATCATCTTCTTCATCAGGTTTTTCTACTATTCGAATATGAATTACTGGTTTTGTTTCATCTACAGAGCAGATCACTAATGCATTATCTAATGAATCACCATTCATATATTCTTTGATCTTTTCACTAATTTGTTCTAATTTTATCTTCTTTACATTAAATGCACGACTTAGTTTCAATCTTAACAACCAAGCACTTACTTCTTTATTTTCAAAGTTCTTATCAGGCATTTCTAAGTAATTACTTATCATTTCATGATCTTCTACTACAACACTTCCTCCTTCTTCTTTCCAGTTTGGATCATAATATATCTCCACTCTTTCAACTATATCTTTTAATAATGTATATTCAATTTGTCCCCACATATCTTGAATATAGGTTTTAGCTCTAGATTCTGCCTCTTTATCATCTTTTTCATAAGTCGATTTATCTACATTAAAATAGATATTACAAGATGGAGCTTTAATCTCTTCAACTACATTGATGATTTCGGTTAAACGAGGAACACCAAGAGTTGCATTCTTACTAGATACACCAGCATAATGAAAGGTATTTAATGTCATTTGAGTGGTTGGTTCGCCCAATGATTGAGCTGCAACTACACCACAAGCTTCACCAGGTTGAGCTATTGAAATATTAAATCTCTCTTTTATTGATTTTATTAAGGAATTAAATGCATCTTTTGTGAAATGATGTTTTTCTAATAACACTTTACTTGCCATTGAAGATCTAACTAATATTTTAAACAATAAAGTTGCATTATATTGTGCTTCTTTACTCAATCTATCTTCACCAGGTATAACTACACAACTATCTAACAACTTTCTCACTTCAGTAATAATCTCTAATGGATTTAAATCACTAGCATCTTGACCTACACTGTAATTCTGTTTAGCATTGTCTATTAATCTTTCTATATTCACTGGTAATGGTAATTTCTTATCATCAATCATATTAGCACCTCTCATTCTGCAGATATCTAATAAGTCTAATCGATCTCTCTCCAATTGTTCATATTCTTCATTTAATAGCTGTTGAGCTTGTGCATTGTATTGTAAATCATTTATTATATTCTTTTTTAACCAATATCCTTTACTACTCTTACCTAAATCTGTTTCATTTACATTGATTCTAAAGTTTCTTTGCATTTCATTATCATTCATTCCTATTATATTAATCATCTGAGATTCAATCCATCTACCATCCATTCCATCTTCACCATATAGAAACTGTATAATCTGCCCACTACTGTTTCTTACAGTTCTATCATAAGCTACTATAATATCTTCCATTGCTTTAACCAATCTATGTTGAATATAACCAGTACGTGATGTCTTTACAGCAGTATCAATAATACCTTCTCTACCAGCCATAGCATGGAAGAAGAATTCTTGTGGAGTTAAACCTTGTAAATATGAATTCTCTACAAAACCTCTACTTTCTGGACCTAAATCATCTTGAAAAAAATGAGGTAATGTTCTGAATCTAAATCCATAAGGAATTCTCTTACCTTCCAAATTCTGTTGACCTACACAAGCAATAATTTGAGATATATTTAAATGGTTACCTTTTGAACCACATTCTACTGTTGCTTTGATATTATTGGTAGATTCTAAATCAGCTTGAGCTTTCAAACCTGCTTGATCTCTTGCTGTGTTTAATATACTATTTACAAGCCATTCAAACATTTGCATTAGACTCAAACCAGGTTGTTTTTCTAATTCATTTCTTTGACCTTTTTGAATCTGTTTAATCACATCCTTTTTACAATTTTCTATAATCTTCTGTATATCTTCAGATGTAGAACTATCAGCAACAGAATCACCAATACCAATAGTAAATGATTGATTTAATAACCAATAATTAACCAACACTTGCACTTGACCCATGAAATCTTTAGCTCCATCTGGTCCAATTTCATTCATTATAATATGTATAATACCACCACTGGTTGAACCAATTGAACTCTTATCTATTACACCACATAGTAAATGGCCTTGGTCAATTAATACATAACCATCTACTACAGACATTTCGTAGGTCTTCTTACGGATTTCTTCTTCACGTTTTTTACGATCTCTTTCAGTATCTGCTTTATGATCCAATTTCAAATTAGCTATATATATTATATAATATATAATAATAATATATATATACGTTTCACACTAACCTTCTTCATATTAATTCTTTCAGGTAAAATCATTGAGAATAATTGTTTACCTGTCCATAAATAACTATATCTTGCTTTACCAATCTTCTTATGTTTGGGATTATTAGATATAATAGCAGGCATTGGTATTTCACCATTCCAATTCCTTATCCACATACACAAGTTCATTACCATATCTAACTCTAAGAATACGTTTCTATTAGTGAATTTATAACTTCCTAATAATGCATCTTGTACAATTCCCATAACAGGCTTGTTGGCTTGAGGTGATACAATATTTCTATTCACCATCATAAGTTGTAATGCTTCTGCTTTTGCTGGTAGTGTTTGTAATACGTGTAAATTCATTTCATCACCATCAAAATCAGCATTATAAGGTGTTGTAACTGACAGATTTAATCTGAATGTTGAATAATCTAATACTCTCACTCTATGACCCATGATGCTCATCTTATGGAGTGATGGTTGACGGTTGAATAAGACTACATCACCATCATTGATATGACGTTCTACGATTTCACCTTCTTTGAGACTTAGATTGTTCTGTTATATATGTAAATTATATATAATAGTTCAAATCAAAAATAGATATATATATAATTAAATTAAAAAAAGAAAAGAAAAAATATGAGTAAATTATTAATAATAATAATATATATATATTATATTCTTACCTTATCTTGAACATATCTTAAATCTCTTCTAACTCCATCAGTTATTATAAATTTAGCACCAGGATGTGTATCTGGACCATTTCTCACCAACTGTTTTAATCTTTCAATATTGAAACTAGTAACTCTCTCAGGAAAGGTTAAATTCAATGCCATTGATTTAGGTACACCCACTTCATCAATATCTATATTAGGATCTGCGGTAATAACAGATCTTGCACTGAAATCAACTCTCTTTCCCATCAGATTACCTCTTATTCTACCATGTTTACTCTAATTATAAATTATAAATTAAAAATTAAAATATATACTTTTATTCTTTGTCGTAGTGTTTTTAATGGTCTTCCTCCACGTTGTGTAGATGGTGCTACATTGTTTAATTCATTATTTACATAAGTAGCTAAATGATATTGTAATAAATTCATTTTTTCTTTTCTCTTATCAGTTGTTTCACCTTTGGATGCTTTTAAATCTAAATTAGCTTTTAATATATCACTCAATTTGTAAGTTAAATCATCTTCAGATTTACTGGAAGAACCAGGTAAAAACACAGATGGACGAATGTGTAATGGTGGAACTGGAAAAGTGGTTAAAATCAACCATTCAGGACGAGAATACTTAATATTAAATCCTAAGAATTGAATGTCTTTCTCATCCATTCTTCTTAATAAATCATACGCATCTTTAGCAAAATACTGCTCTTTCTTACCTTTATCATTACCTCCTTCTCCTAATATTCTTTCTATTTCTATAACAAATCCTTTTTTTGTAAAACGAGGTTGATATTCATCACAACCTTCGTGTTTACATTTTTTTATATCTTTTAACTCACGATAAATCCTGTCTAATCTTTTCTCGCCTTCTAGCTGAAGAATGGCACTTTTAAGACTGAGCTGATTTTCGGAGCTTAAATCATCTCTTAATCTGGCACATTTGAAACATATACATTGAAGTATTTTATAACTAATAGATAATATTATTAATTAATTTAATAATACATGTATCCTATGAAGCCAATATGATACATCGGTTCTGCAAGTTCAATGTGACCAAAATGACCAGGACAGGTTTCAACATCTCCACCACACGTTGGGCATTTTGAAAATTTATCAATTGTGCCTAATCTTGGATCATTAATACCTCCTTCGGTGTATTTACCGTCTATTCTGTAATCAGGTCTTTCTATTCCTTGCCCATCAATGCAGGACGATCCTCTTATTATCTCCGGTGAGAATACACTGAACTGTATTGTCTTTAACTGTCTTAAAGGGAACATAGCTCAAAAAAAAATTAAATGAGAAATGGATTGACAGTTTGAGGCTTGAGTCTGACGTTTTTCAAATCAACTCTTTTTTTATTGAATTTTACAAAATGTCTACTGGCGTTATAAGTATGGAACCTGCACATCATCCAACAGTATTTTAATCTATCGATATTTTTAAATTTAGAACCTACTTCGTTGTAAAGTAGTAGTTGTTGGTATTTCTATGAGTTTTTATGTTATTATATTATAGGTGATCAACATACAGGCAAAACTTCACTTATACAAGCTTATATGGATGCTGCTGATAAAAATAAAAAATATGTTATGGTATTTCTCAATATTATTTAAAATAAATATAGACAATTGACACTGATTTGAATATGAAAGTTGTTGATGTACCAAATAAACCAGCATCTCGAACTTGTGAAAAAGTAGAGATGTATATATTTGATAGTGCTGGTGCATCAGTATTTGGCATTTTAGAAAGAAATACAAAATATGTATATTCATTATTTTTATTAATAATCACTTATAGTGGACAAATGCTAATATGGTGGTAGCTGTATATGATGTATCAGATCGTGAATCATTCACATCAATTCCAAGATGGATTCAACGTGTAAGAACTGTTTCACCCAATTTAGCAGGTGTATTAATAGCAAATAAAGTTGATTTAACAAATGAAGATAGAAGAATAGTGACAGAAGAAGAAGGTAGGAAATATGCACAAGAATTAGCATTAGAATACTTTGAAACATCAGCTACAGTTCCAACCAATGTTGAAGCTCCTTTCACATGGATGGTTAAATGTTATAGTGAGAAGTATGATGCTTTTATTCAAGCTGTAAATACTTTAGTTTAAAAAAAAAAGAAAGAGGGAAGAAGAAAAAGAAGATATTTTGTTATTTTCTTTATCTTTTTTATTTTCATTTTTTAATATGTATATTCTAATGAAAATGTTGAACTTGATGATTATAGTTTCATAAGTGCATGTAAAATAATTGAAGAATGTGTTTCAAAAATAGACTCGTTTATTCGTTATTTTATCTTTTTTGTATTTATCTTTATTTGAAGAAAAAAACGAGTGAAATGAGTGCAAAATTTGTGGAATATTACAAAAATCCAAGTATTGAGATCAGTGAAGATCGTTTAACAATAAAAAATAACCTTGACAAATGTGTAGCTCATTGTTATCTGAATGTAAAGATGATGAATGGTATATATCACTTCATCTTTGAGATTCATAAGTATAAAAACAACTTCTACTTTGGATGTACAACCATTGAGAAATATAATGGATATAATATACATAAAGATAAGTCATCATGCAGTATCTTTATTGGTACTTATTCATCTGAATTATGGGGTACAGCTGCTGAACCACAGAAGGATGGTGAGTTTAAAGATATTAAAGGTGAAGAAAATGGACAGTATGAGATAATATTTAATATGAATGAAAAAACAATGAGTATCAAGCAAGGAAATGGTGAAGAAGTGTTATTATTTAAGAATTTATATAAAACAGTATATCCATTCGTGGCTATTGGCTGGGATGATGCTCCAGTAACTTTAGTAAAGTATTTTAAAGAGGAATAATAATTGAATATTATTGGATTTGAATAGTAATCTGTATAATAAAATCTTCTATCTTAAAATGTTTTATTTCAATTTAAAAAACAATTTAGAAAAAGATAAAAACTAAGAAAAACACTCTAACTACTCATTTGCAATCTCTGTAAACTTTTACTTTGATATTGATCAACAAATGATATGATATTCTTCTCATTTATATCACCTTTCATCAAATAATAACCTCCATTATCAGGAATATCCACTAAAACGACACATGGAACAGTATCAACCTTAGTTAAGGCTTTAATCTGATAGTTTATATCATCCTTCTCATCACTATAATAAATATGAATCTTGCTATTTCTAGTCTTAATTTCTTTACCTATACTTTCTAGCATATCAATTTTTGATTTATCACCTTTTTCTATGAATAGTACAATACATGGGTTTGAGTTGATGAATTCTGGGTTAATTGATAAACTTTCCACTGTTTTCGGTGACCAAGGATATCCATTGGGATTGGATTCCATTAACATTCTTCCATTTTTACTAATCAACTCACCATCTCCATTAAATAGGAGTAATGTTGGAATACCTTCAACATCGAATTTTTGAGATAAATATTTGATTCTAGAATCTCCAAATGGTATAGCTAACCATGGCATTGTAGAATAATACTCATTAAAACCTGCTCCATCATGATCAAATGAAGTAAAGATTATTTCAAACTTTTTACCTTCTTTCTTCAAATTTTCATAGATTGCACTTAATTTTGGTGTAAATTGTCTGCATGGGCCACACCAATGAGCACTGAAATATAATCCAAATATTGATCCTTTCACTGATTTCAAAGCATCGACATTTCCACCTGATTTACTAAGTAATTGGCCTGCTATCATATCATAGATAGTTGGGCTCTTCCAAGGGAATTGATTTCCTTCTGGATCACTTTCAATTTGCATTCGTCTAAAATTAATAAATATAAAATATATACGCATCATCATTCAACACAGAACCATCAGGATTTAAAATAATAATAGAAGGAATGCTGTTAATTCCAAATTTATCACTTACATATGTACGAATGGATTGATTTTCAAATGGAATTGCTTTCCAGGGCATAGTACCAAAATATTCTTTGAAACCAGCTGAGTCTTTATCGTTACTACAGAAAACAACTTCAAAATTCTTGCCTAATGTTTGTAATTTGTTATAAAGAGCCTTTAAAACAGGTGTAAACTGTCTACAAGGTCCACACCAGTGAGCACTACAAATTATTAAATAAACTGATTAAAATCATACGAGAAATAGATGGCCACATACTTCCCAGATAAACAACTTATAGGAATTGGCTGAAAATTGTTATCAAGCAATGCTTTCCCGAATAAAGATGAAAATTCTGACATGTTCTTAAATATTTATTCGTTTCATAAGATCTTTGTTTTTGCTTTTTGTTGTGGTATTGAATCATCATTATATTTATTGAAATAGACAATGTCATCAACTGAACAAGAAAGCAGTATATTAGCATATGTATAATTTGTAGATGCAACAGCTGCTTCTGACTCAAAACCAGAATCAACTGAAAAAAAGCCAGAAACTACTGAAAAAGCTGAACGTATTAATTCATTTAATATATTTTAGAACAAGTTAATCTTCATTCTTACCCAACTCAAGATATAATTGAACCAGAGTTAGTTTTACCAAAGAAAAAGGAATTGTTCAAGAAACTATTGGATGAGGAAGAAGAAAGAACCAATCGTCATTTCGCTAGTCGTAAGTTAATGGAAGAAAAGTGGATATTGATTGATGACTATTTAAAAAACAGTTTAAATGGTATTGAAAGAGTAGGTAACTATTTATATCAAATGGTTGAATTTTATAAGAGAGAAGGTCATGCATATAAAATCTCACAAGCTGTGTTACTCCCATCTCAACATCCGCATGAGTTAGAAAATGAAACATTCAATGCAGCTAAAGCAGCTATTGGAAAAGCAGCAAATATTGCAAAGAATAAGATTGAACAAGGATCAAAGATTGCTTATGAAAAAGCTAAAGAAGCCGCTAAGAAGGCAGCACAGAAAGCAGCTGAAGCTAATGCTAAAAGACAGGGTAAAACATTAGAAACAGTGAAAGAAGGTGAAGAAAATAAAGAAGCAGCTACAACAAAGACTGAAGAACCACCAAAAGCTGAAGAAACAACAGTTCCAGCAGCAACAACAGGAGAAGCAGCTAAAGAAGCTCCAAAAGAAGAAGAAATCAAAAAAGAAAGAGATGATTCATTTTTACCAGTATTAACTAGTTTACATGATTATAACAAAGAATTAATGGAGAAATATGATAAACTAGTTGAAACATTAAAGACCAGTGTTTCAACTAAGATCCAGCCAGTAGTAGATGATTTAAGATTTATGATAAGAGATTTAAGTGCAACTTATGACGATTTAGCTTATAAATATGAAGAAAGTGGTAAAAAGACATATCTAATGTTTGATAAAATGGATGCAACATTAGCATCAACAATAAAGAGTGTTTCAAAGAATGGTAAAAGTAAAGAAGACTTCTATTTAGTATATGCAAGTTATATATGTGCTGTACATAATGAAAGTGATTGTAGAAGAGAATTGATTCAATATTTAGGAAATATGTTTGAAAAAGTAAAGAAAATCGAAGTAAGAAGAGTAGAAAGTTGTACAACTGTTTTAGAAGAATATTTCAATTTAGTACGTAATTTATATGATGAAAGTGCACCATTGGTGAATCCAGTAATTAATAATTTAGGAGCTGTTGATTTAGGAAGTGATATGAAAATATTAGTAAAAGAAATGAAAGAAGTAAAAGATAAAGTATTGACTGATAAAGAAAAAGAAGCTTTAACCAAAGAAAGTGTCAGTAAATGTCCAAAATTTACTAATAAGAACGAAATGGTGATTAAATATGGTATAATGACAAGATGGAATTATACAAATGACTGGGAAATTGATCATGTAGTAATTAGTCAAGATAGACATATGCTGAGTTTCCCTAGTGATGGTGAAATGAATGGAGAAAAATATTTTCAATTAAATGGTTTAAATCCATTAACAGATATTGATTTGACATGTTCAACAGTGATTCGAATGAAGAGTTATGGAGATTTCTGTTTCCAGATTGTAGAGAAAGTAAAGAGAATGGGATTTTTACCAACTATTGGTCGATATTACTTCAAGTTTGATAAAGATGAAAGTTATCAAGATTGGTTAGAGACATTTAGAAAGTTGAATATTCCAATCGAAATTGAAGTGTCTAATGATTTAATGCAAGTTGATGCTAGTGCTCCACCTCCAGCATCAGCAACACCAGCAGCAGCAGCAGCAGCAGATACAAGAATCTAAATGAAACTGACTTTTATTATTATTTTATTATTGTTATAAAATTCATTTGTATATTTTTGTGTGTTTTAGGTTCAATACAAAACTATAAAGTAACAATAATAATAATAGTCAATTATTTAATATTGAAGAATTCTTCTGATAATTCTTTCTTTTCTTCTTCTGATATTCCATCTAACTTGATTGTTTTAATTGATGAAAATGTTGCTAAAAATGATTCTAATTCAAACCTATCAATATCTTCTTTCACTGTTATTGATAATTCATACAATTTATTCAGTTTATTATAAATATTTTTCATTAATCTTAAATCACTTTCATTTAATTTATATCCTGATAAACGTACACACATCAATTGTCTAATTTTCTTTAATTTTTCTATTAACATTTTAAATCCTTTTTTACTCATTCCTATATCTATTCATATTATAAAAATTACATAATATTCTTAAAATACTTGAAACATTTATCTGTGAAGGATAAGTGAATATTTTTATATTTTTACACATTATCTCTACTCCTTCATCTCCAATTGGATTATTATATATATCAATGCCATAAACTCTATGTGTCAAATGATTCATGAATTCTTTTAATCCTTTTGAAGTAATCTTATTATTTGATAAATCCATGTTTAAAAATGTTATATTGCTTAACAAAGGGATATGAGAATCATTTAGATTTAAATCTATTTCATTAGAAATATAAATTAATACTAGCAAAAAATAAGTTTATATCATCTCTTTTCAATTTACTAAGATAATCAAAATAATATTTTTTTGCTTCATTTGTCCAAGCTGAATATGCCATTTCGATATATGGCTTTCCTCTTCTTTCTAATGTTTTTGAACAAATTGATTTTAATCCTTTTGTTCCTATTTTATTTCCAAATAGATCGATTACTGTACACTTTTTAATTGAGTCAATTTTATTTGATAATATTATAGCGCTTTTATCATCTATGGAGGTGTTATTCAAATTCATTGCAGTAGAACCTAATAGTTATAAATTCTCTGCTAATATTTTAAATCCATTATTACCAATTGGATTATCTATATACCAAATAGTAAAGTGACTTATACTGTCAATTTCTAACTGTTCAATATTGGTATTTTCTTTAAGATATTTCATCAAATATTTTATTCCCTCTGAATCTATATTATTATTTCTTACATCAAGAGAATATATCCTTTCATGAATAGTTTTTTGACTATCAACTAAATATTTTATTCCAACTGAAGATATTCCCAATTCTGTTATAAATTATAAAAATAATCATTATACTATTGCAATTTAAATGCATACTACTATTCAATAAATATAAATATGGAGATAAAAGTTTCATTCCTTCATCTCCTATTTCATTTCCATTTATCTTAAGATATTTAAGATTTGGAAATGAGGATAAATTGTTGATCAGTATTTTTATACTTTCATGTGTAAGTTTATTATCTATATTATAAAAGAATATCTAATTATACTACTTAAATCCAGTTTTCTTATATCACTCAATTCATTTAATCTTAATGAAATGAATGATTTGAAAAAATCATCATCAATCTCATAATTACCCAGATATAATTCATTGTTTTTATTGATATATTCAATAGGAATATTTCTATTAATCCACAATTCTTTACTTCTATTAAAATCAAATGATACTTTTGAAATAGGAAATTTGGAGAATAAAGCTTCTAATCCTTTTGAATGAATATTTTCATTTTCTGTAATATCAATTCTCTCAATATTTGGATATTTATATAATTCTTCTGATAATAATATCATTGATTCATCATTTAAGTTCATTTTACTAAGATTTAATTCGTTCTTGTTGATTAATATATATATATATGGAAGCAACAATCTGAAACCTTTTGGACCAACTGAATTTTCTATTTCAGAATAACAAAAAAAGAATAACAAATACTTGTTAGATCTACATATTTTAATTTCATGAATGGCATTGATTTAACAAGTGATTGAACGAAACGATATGCAAGATTAAATTGATGTAAATCTAATTCCTGTAAATCTGACAAATTATAGTATAATGATCCAAATAAAGACTGTTGTTCATATGGAATTTTTAAATCTAAATAAATATAAGCTATTAACATTATACTGAAAAGGAGTTTAGTAGGATTGATAAATTTCAATATTCTGAATAAATATTCAATTCCTTCTTTACATATACAACTACACTCTGCATTAATAGCAAATCTATATTTATCATCAGTAGCAATATTAAATATCATTTCATCTAAATAACATTTACTTTTATTATTTTCACATTTATGATTAAAATGGAATTTAAGTTTGTATTTTATTGAATCATCTTTCCTGCACAATTTCATCAACAATAATATTGACAGTATTCTCTCATTACCTTTCTTGCTGTATGATTCTATCAAATCATCTCGAATTTCTGTCCATTTTCTACTTTTCAGATAATACTCAGATGGATAAATTATAGGTAATCTAACAATCATATCATCATTGTTGACGGAGATTTCTTTTCTTTCATTACATATCATTAAGCTGTTGTCTTTATCTCTCAATATCTCACTCATTTTCATTATCTCTTTCATTAATTCTTTTATACTCAATCGATTTGACTTTTCTTTTACAAATATTTTTGTAAAAATATCATTATAGAAAGGATTGATGGATTGATCAACTCTCCATTTACATCTCATAATATTATTTATTGTTTTAATCATATTATTAACTTCTGAAAATGGTAATTTCTTATAAATCATTTCATATAAAATACATCCAATTGACCAAATTACACTTCTCTCATCACATTCTAATCCATTCAATTCTTCCAAACTTATATAATCTAAACAACTCATTTCTGTTCTCTTTTCATCATCGCATATTAAATTATTTATAAAACTATCACATATCTTCACTTTGCCATTATCCATTATTACATTTGAACTTTTCAAATTCAAATTCAATATATCATTCTCATTCAACATCATTATATAATCACGTATTGATTGAATAACTCTTTCAACGGATATTTCTTTTTCATTACTGTATATCAAATACTTTAAGTCACTACCATATTTCATTCGTTTTATAATCATATACTTATTATCATCTGATATTGTCATTTTACTTATCATGCATTTGTCACTTAAACCATCTAATATCATCATATTTTCTGTGCATTTCAACACCTTCTCCATGGAAATCTTCCTCAAATCATATATTTTTATGATTTTTCTCTCATTCAACACCTTTACTTCATAAATCTTCTTCGATTTTGTCACAACCATTTCTTTCACTATCTATTATCATATTAGAATTCACTATAAAATACTTCTAGATTCGGTTGTTTTTGTTTCATCATCTCTACCATTTCATTCATTTCTCTTTATAACTAAAAATACTGTATTATTTTGTATTAATGTGTATTAACTTGTATTAAAATATTTAGGTTTGAATATCTCAAGCAAGTATTTTGACAAATTTCGATTAATCATCTTTAATACTATGCCTCATTCATCAATCAAATCCGAATCCGAATCCAAATGTATCTGTTGTCATAGTTCAAACAGCAGAAACCTCGCAAAACATTCAATTATAATAAATGTTAACAACTACATTGTTTATAACAAAAAAGGTATAGATCAAATTCCCTACATAAAATATAACAAATTTATACCAACAATGAATAACAAAATTACATTAAACAAAAAATATAAGAATCTAAGGAATGTATCCTATAAATATAATAGCAGAAAAAAACATAAATTAAATACATTTGAAAAGTCACCTAAAGACATCAAAATAGTTGATTTTGACGCATCTTGTCTCTATCAATGTAATACAGGAAAGCAAACATTTCAACCATCTACTTCACCACTTTATAGTCCTACAAGTCCAATTCCTAAACCAAAATCACCAATATACAGCCCTATTACTCCAATTTATCAACCTAAATCACCAATTTATAGTCCATGCACACCGTCATACAAAATTAAATATGAAAATGATGAAATACCATACAACATTAATTAATTATAAAATTATTATTTTAATTTCAAATGTTAAAAACTCTTTATTAAGTAAATCACAAACACATAAACAAAATAATAATTTTATAATTTTATAATTTTTCTAATTTCACTTTACATCCTTCCATTATTCTGTCAATTTCAGGTGTAGTTGAAGTGTAATTGCTTATCAATTCCAACCATAAGTTCTTCTGTTTAACTACTTCATCATTATTAACTATGGAATTTATCACTTTCCATGAATTAATTGTTAAATTTTGATATTTTCCAAACTTTTCTAACAATATTTTGATATTATTAAATATCACATCATTTATCAACTCATTACTGTATAAATTAGGGATTTTCACTTCCATATATTCTTTTAATACCACCAATTGAGATTCAACTACTTTCCAAGGATGTGTATTTAGACTATCTAATAATCTATTCAAATATCTCATAAATACATTCATAAGTATATTCTCAGAATATAATAGTGAATATCCTATACATCTCCAACTGTAATTAACAATAATAATTTCATCTTCAGTTGTTGGATTAATATCTAAGTTCAACACTGGTGACAGTAATGGATATAAATTAATCTATTTTAATAAATAATAAATAAATTATATTATACTTTTGTCTTTTTATTTACTAATAATAACTGTTCCATATTGTTTAAACATATTTGTTTATAACTATTCTTATTCAATATCAATAAATCATTATTCTCATATTCTGCAACTAATAATTTGATTATTCTATTAAATAATTCTTCATAATTCTCTGATTGACTATTACTTTTTACAAAACAACAAATTATTTTTGTAATTGTTGAAAATATAGAATCAACTCCATCCCAATACCTACCAACACATAACTCATACAATGAATCTAAAAATGATGTTTCTATTTCATTTATATTTTCTGGTAAAATGTTTATAATATCACTAAATTATATATTAATATTAATATATAATACTCTAATGCTTTGGATGCTTCTACTTTCAATTTCCATTGAGTACTTTTATATGAATTTAATAATTGGGTTTTAATTTCATTGTAATATATTTTTATTGAATAACGAGGACTTGGACACAATTCACTCCATATCTATTTCATTAATAATAATAATAATACTTTATTCCATTGTTCTTGAATCTCTTTATCATCATTATAAGTGCCAAGAAATATAAATGGAATCATCTATAAAATAAAAATATATATAACACCCTATACTTCTGATGTAAAATCTTTAATTTTACCTGATAATATCGTGCAAAGAGAATATATTGATATATAACTCATACTATTCTCATTCTCATTCATTTTAGACAAAATATAACGAATATACTCTCTTAATTCAGCATCAGTCACACCTTTACATATATAAGCACATGCTCTTGAATAACAAGTGGTTAATGTAACACTATCAGTTGATAAAACTTTTACTTTCATATAATGAAGTAATTGGCTTGAATAAGGCTTAAGAAAATCGATAGGTAATTCAATATAAAGTGATGATATAAATCTACACAGTCCTTCTAAAGTAGGTAAACCAACTCCACATCTTATTACTATTATCAATTCATCTACTAATTCTTTCATTATTGTGAAATCAATTGAGTGTAAACATTTTTCCAGTGCAGTTTCTAGTGGAGATATTCTTGACAGTTTAATTCTTAATTCTTCAGCTTGTCTTTGAGATATATCATATTCTGATGAATGTTGTTGAATATGTTGTGTTAGAGTTGATTCCATTGATGATAATGATTCTAAACAGATTCTTACTACTTTGGGGATGTGTTTTGTTATTGTATTACCACAGTTCTATTTATAATAATAACAATAATGATTATTTGTATATATACTTTGAGTATTTTGGGTATAAATTCCAAACAAAACATTTGAACTTCTTTACAACTGTTATTTAATCCTTCGTTGAATATAAATGGTAAAATCTATAATAATAATAATAATAAATAATACAATATCAACTGCTCTTTGTATTTCATTCACAGGAGTACTATCTTTATCACATAATCTAACACATAACGACTCTATTTTTTTAATCTATTTCAAATATATTATTATTAATATATAAATATACAGCAGCATTAGCAGCATCTCTTCCTTCGTCTTTAACATCATCCATACATCGAGTTATATGCAATAAGAAATCATGTAATATAAATTCAATATCATCTATCAATTTCCCTTGAATTATATCCATTATTCCTAAACAGGAAGCTACTCTATACCTCCAATTAGAATGTTGTAGACTTTTATCTAATTCTACACAGATTGGTTTGAAATGTTTCTGAATTGTTTCCTTTGGGTTTTTTATTACTGTATTCCATAGTGTTTCCATTGCATTTTGTATCTTTACACTTGGATCATATTGATAACGGTATAATATAGGAATTAACTTGGAAATTTCTTCATTTACTAAATCTTTATTATCCTATAATAATATTATATAATAATATTACTTCATATAAATATACTTGTAATAGATATTGTAATGTTTGAGTCGAACCAGCTTGTCTGGATATTGAATTTTGTGTAGTAATTTCTAAGAATGAATAGATTAACCCTGGGCTTCCTAATTCATCAACAGCAGAACATAACTGATTATATGAATTATATGTTTGTTTATTAACCTCTATAAAATTACAAATGATTAATGAAGATACGTTGTGATAGCTTTGGTATATCCATATTACAACCTTCAACTGGTACTTGAACACCTGTAGTTAACATATGAATCAGGTTACCTAATATTATTGGCTTTTCAGTTGGTGAAGCTAATTTATAAATCATTGTCAAACCTTTGCTTGCACATTCCTAGAAACGAATACATTTACAATAATTCTATATATACTTGCGTAATTGGATTTTTCTCTCCTAGTAAGGATGTAAAGGCTGTATGTAACTCAAATATATAATTTTGGAATATTTCTTTATTCATATTATCGTTAATTAGGAAATATAAGAATATGGAAGACGCTCTTCTTTCATGGGGTTTTATACTTTTCAATAATGATCCAAGTATCTGATTGTATAAATATAATTGTAAATTATTCTTTGCAGCAATGGTTGATAAAGATTCACCTAAATTGTATTGTATATCTTCTCCATAATCATCAACCAATGAAAATACAGTATTAAATGTATTTTTACTATTTTCAACATCAGTTTCATAATATGACAAGCTTTCTAAACAAGAAATTGTCAATTTGATAATATCATTGTTTGGTTTATCTTTTAATAATTTGTAGAGATTTGAATATAACTTAGTTCTAGTAATTTCACCTTCATTTGGAAGTGTGAACAAGTGATTCTTTGATATTGTTGTAATAGCTTGAAGTAAGCTTGGTGTAAATGTATTACTGGTATTAGAACTATCAAATAGCAAATTGAATATATTTACACATATTGTCTTCACTATTTCATTAAAATATGTAAATTGATCATCACTCAAGCCTCCTATCAAATAACTCATTCCTAAAATATAACCATTACATTCATCTACTTTGGATGTATTCCATATCATCAATGATTTCAAACAGTCTTCTAATCTTTCATTATCCATCTCCAAAGGTAGACATCTAAACAATTTAGCTGTTTCAAATCGAACAGAGGGTATAACATTCACTAAAAATAGAATAAATGATTTTAAGCACATTGATATATAACGATAGAATATTTTGATTTTCAACTCAATACAAATGTTTAATGATGATAAAATTGAAAGATATAATTCTTTGGATTGATATGTCTTTTCAGGAAGATTCAATAATATAAATAACAATCTCCACCATCTATAATAATAATATAAATATATATTAATACTGATCAAAAGCACCATATTCTTCACATATTTCTATGTATTTATCATTATGTTGGATATTGTATTTAAGTGATTTGATTGTGAAATTGATTAATGTTATTGTGATTTCACTTATATATGGAGTAGTCTAATAATAATAATATAATAATAATATACATTTATAATAGTGATAATTGAATTAGGATTCATCTGATTATCAATATTATATTCTCCGATTAAATGAATGAAATCAGGAGGTGTAATATTATTATCATCATGGTTTTGAGTATAATTTCTAAAATCTTCCTCATTTAAACCTCTAAATTAATAAAGAGATATATTATAATATACTTCTTTGCCGTTTCTCTAACTTGTGGATTATCATCATTACAACATAATATACATCGATATCTACAATGAACATCATCATAAGGATATAATAATAATGTCCAATCAATTACTGTTTGACGAATATATATATTAGTGTGTTTCATATAAGAATCAAGTAAAGACTAGATAATAATAATAATAATAATAATAATAATAATAATAATATATATATATACTTGATATTTTGTTTTTATTAATGATGGTGATTGACTTAAACATAAACCATAAGCATGCATTAAATTCCTTAATTGAATATCACCAGCAATACACTATATATAATAATAATAATAATAATAATAATATAATGTCATATATATATATATATATACTTTTTCATATTTTTTCCATAACATCAATATCAATGAACTTTCATTCCATAATATCGAAGGTAATTTTCTACATAATGTTTCTAATATAAAATATATATATTCTTTTATCTCATTATTCACAGATTCATTGTTTAATCCCAAATGAAATATTTCTATCATTGAATGAGTATATGGAACTAATTTCTCTGGTTGATTTACATTACATATCTTTTGTAAAAATGATAATGCTTGTGTTTGTAGGTTAACTGAATTAGCTGATGTAAAAGTGGATGATAACGCTAATGGAATACTATTTTCAACATCTAAACATGCATATATTGATTTATTCAATAAACTAATGATTTTTAACTTTACTTTTTCAGAAGCAGCTGATCTTGTTGTATTTCCTCTATAAATTATATATAACTGATTAATATTGTTGGCTACATCCAATATCTTATCATCTAAATTCTTTATTATCAAATTACATAATCCATTAATCTATTTTTATTAGAAATATAAATATACTTCTGTATTATAATCAACGACTGTACTTCCTACTATCAAATGAATTAATATCTCTTCTAATTTAAAGATTCTTTTAGATAAAAACATTATTATATTCTCCTTTTGTTTGTTTATATCTATTTTACACAATTTTATTGTATCATTTATTATTTTCAGACTGTCATAACTAATACCAGGAACAATTTGTATATTTGGTATATAGAATAATATATCTAAGAAATAATTCAATATTATTGATTTATCACTTTCATTGTTTATTATATCACTAAATATATCATCTCTTTCTTTTGGCATCATCAGGAATTTCAACAAATGGTAAAGATTCTACTATTAAGTTTAAAAGTGTTTTTCTGATATTATCAGAGTGTAACGAAATGCCTTTAACCATTTTATGAAATAAATTATCTTTTTCATCATTACTAAGGCGGTTTTGACCTAATCTTAAATATCTATTCCAAAACAATCACTAACTATATACATGATCGAGAAATTTTGACTTAAAATAGAATTACTTTGTAATAAATCAAATAATTTCACACAAGGTACTCTCAAGCGCTAAATCACATATAAAATGAATTAATACTTGGTTATTTTCTATTCTTTGCTTGATATGAGTAAGTAGATTCATTGCATCTTTTCTCATTCTTTGATTATCTAAACATTTGATAATTGACACCAAATATTCTTGAAGAAGGGGTGACAATTTTTTATCATCCACTTCGTAAACCTTTATTGAAAGGGATGATAATTGACCTTCTGTAAGTTCCATACAATGTAAAATGAAAAAAAAGAAGAATTTGAAATGGGTTTCTGAAAACAATATTTTTGAAACGCCACAAATGAATTATTTTTATATATCTTTTATTTGCAGCTAATTATGCTCAAACTTCATAATAAGAGCCAAATATGAAAATCAGCTCAGTAGATACCAGTATAGTTCTTTATTATGTAGGAAAAGAAGGAATGAAATATTCATAATAGTGGCAACCAAATTATAAAGTTTTGGCAAATAATATATTACAAATAGTATTTTTATTAATCTACTGAACAAAGTAATAGTAAAAAAATCTATTCATCTATTTTTTATCCTTTAAATTCTTGCTACTTCTTGAAAAAAATCAAAAAAGCTTGTTATAGTTTTTATTTATTAATTTTATCGGCGAGCATGGTATTCTATCTCTGTTGACCTTTTTCGGAATTCAGGTAGATATCTATCATGATTTCGAGATAAAAATTATTGAAAAGATGTGGTGTGAAAACATTAAATGTAAGTATTCTGATATAGCTAAGTAAATTAGGTAGGAATAGATCTACTATTTCAAGGTACATCAGAAAAGCCGGCTTAATACGGCAGAAAAAGCAAAGTAACAGAAAATGAAGATCTATCAACAGTGAAGAGAGGAAGACCCTCAAAGCTTTATGATGAGTTGAGGTCTTCTTGATTGATAATGGTTTTGCAGATGAAAATATATCCATTACCTCTGTTAGACGTTATTTACATAAATTCAACATTAATTTCAAATCAATTAAGACTTACCAAATCAGCATATAAGAATTTCACATATCTCTAAGTATGTACTAGCACTCATATGCATTAATCTTCTGAAATTCTCTTCCATTTTCTTCTAATAAATCATTAAACCACTTTTCCATAATCAATATGTTTTTATTTATATTTTCTTTATGGTTATAACGTAATAATAAGAGTAAGTTAAACATGGAATTTTCTATAAAAGTATTGAAACGCATATATTTTACTCTTAGTTTTAGAAATATCTTGACCAAGAAAAATTTACAAAAAAAGAAAACGAATGAATTTATTGGATGAAACGTTATTTTCTATTAGTTTTAGAATCAAACTAAGGGTTTGGACCAGGCAATAAATACAGAATCTAAGATTAATACAAAGTAGTTCATATTACAAAATAAGGTATAGTCATATAGTTTAAGTCATTGTAAGAACTATGGTGATATTAGTTTTTTATGAAAGTCATTAATCTCATATTGGCTCATTTTTCATATTGGCAGCACAATAAAAGAAAAAATCTCTACCAATTAATAATATTTTATCGATGGTTTATGTTTTTTTGCGATATATTAGTATAAATCTGTATATATATTTGATTTTATATAGTTATTTATGAAAATGAGAATGAAGTCTTGAAAAGAGTATTTTTAATAATGATAAACAGTAAAATCAATATATAATAAAGAATGAGTTTAATCTTGATGAGTAACTGATAATAATTCAATGAATGTTTTAAGTCCATAAACTGAAGCATATGTATATAATGGTGAAGGTAAATCTTTAACAAGTAAAACAGGAGATGAATTATTATGTCTAATCCAAAATTCTCTTTTATTCATATCAACAATCACTTCATAAATTGAACCATCTCCATGATTATTGAAATTTGGATTTTTACTAACAACTGTTCCAATATGACAAAATGAAGTAATATCATGACTTTCACCATCATGTACATAATAATTACATGTTGTTGATTGATTAAAAATATACTTACCAGAATATGTAATATTAGTTGATAATCCTAACATCAAACTATCATTTCCACATCCATTTTGATGAAATTTATATTTGATATGATAAACTCCATTTTTCATTTTTAAATTCAAATAGCAGTGATTCCATCCATAGTGAGTATTTATTGTTATTTTTCCATAATTAGATATTAATATACCATCACTTTTGTATAATTCTGTGAATGTTATATCAGCATATTCCAATGATATTTTGAATTTCTTTTCACTTCGATTATTCCTACAGGTTATTTCATATTCTCTCTTGTTATTTTTGTTATTCACTTTTCCACAAATTATTCCACTTTCTTTTTCTATCGTTACACCATCTGGCAATAAAGGATTGATTGAAAATTCACATCGATTTCCATCAAATGAAGGAATTATTGACATTTCTTCATCTAATAAAAACATATATTGTGATTGAGGATAAGACAATAATGTGATTTCTTTTGTTTTTAATTCTTCCAACAATTCTTTATCATTGATAATTGTAATCATTTCATCTTCTTCTTCGAAACTTAGTTTATTATCTTTTATATATTCTATTAATTTTTCTTTCGATTTGATACTTAGATAATATTCTCCTTTTAGTATTATATAAAGAATCTCTTTTCCACATAAATATTCTATTGTTGATATATTCTTTCTTTCATCTATAAATAAACTTAAACATTCAAATGTTCGATTTCTTTTATTCTCATTATATTCTATACATAATTTTTCCAATATATTACTCTTTTCTGTATTTGAGATATATTCTATTTAACTATATTCATAATTGTTATACTTTCCATTTTCATATTTTTATATTTTCATTATCATCAATGCTATTTCGGTCATTTTTATATTATTCATTTCTAGTAAAGAGAGTATTATACCAATTAAAACATTTACTTCTTTTATTCTATCCAATATTACTTTTTCTTTTTCATTAAATTCTGTTGTATTAGTATCTTCATAATATTTATCAATTATTACATCTTGAATTCTTTCATCTTTTATCTTATATAAATCTATATAAGTATTAATATTTTTTTCTTTTTTCTCTATTTTTAATTCTTCTAATACTTCTTTAATCTCATTATTCAAATCATCCTCATTAATCTTTTCGCCATCAATATGTTCTTCTATCATATATTTAAAATCATCTTTTATATTCTTATTGCTATAATTATTCTTTTTGAATTTATACCATTCTAATAATCGATTTAGTAACCATAACTCACTTCGAATTATCACATCTTTCATATATAATATTTCACTCAAATTATTCATTTCTAATCTCATCAAATATTCAGCTATACATAGATTAATCATATATTATATATACTTCTATATAAATATTTATATCCTCGCTTTTCAAATTCCATATTTTTCAATTCTTCTATCTCTCTCAAACATCTAGGAAATACATTACATATATGAATTAATTTCATTAATAATTCATTATCAATAATATTATTCTTCACAAATTCATAACAATCATTTATTATCTCTTCTTCTTTGTAACATAAACAAAACATCAACACTTCACACACATTCTCTTTTACAGATTATCAATTCACCACCACTGTAGTATTTCTCAAGCTCATAATAACCAGTTTCTTCACATTCTTCATATAATTCTAAAACTCCACCAAATTTGTCATCTTCAACTAATTTCTTTAAAGTTTCATTTCCATTCACTAGAATTGATTTGACTGATAGGATTTTTCCGCCTCTTATCTTCACTTCTATATCACCAAAACCATTACTAACCAATTTTCGACATAATCTATTATCATTACATCATAAACAATCAAAATACCCATATTCTTGAATTTCTTTATTCACTTTTATTATCATCTTTATGTAAATACATAACAAAATAACGAAATTTAAATTTCTATCAAAATTTTGAATAACCCAAAAATTAAAATGTGATATTATTGTTTATATAAGAATGTAAATATAATTTTGTTATTATGTTTTATTTGAAATATGTTAATATGAACAAATTATTATATGCTTAATCTTGAATGAATGGTAGTATTTATTTTGAAGTTAAAATATTATGGAAGTATAATAATAATATTTATTTTGCATAAAATGTGAATATTAATAAGTTAGATGTGTTCTAAGCAGTTTATTATGTAATATTTTTAAGAGAGGTGATTGTATGTATAATAAAAGTAATTGAAGGTAGTTTAGGTGTAATGTAATGTGATTTTTTTCTATTTATTATAAATATATTAATAGTTTATACTCATCTCTAATACACATAAGCTGTTAATGTTTTGTTATTTCATTTCATTATGTTTATTGTAGAATTAACAAAAATAACATTAAAAAAGAGAAGAAAACAGTTTTTATATATAATCTATAAACAAATTATATCGAAACTTTTGTTGCATCATTAACTAATTCCAAAAGTTCTTTTAAATTCAAATCTTCTTTACTAATTATATGCATTTCATCACATGTAATATCATTCATTGTCATATTTGCATCTTTCATCAATACACCTCTACTGTACAGTATCTCAACCGGATACTTTGACTCATCATCATCATCTAACATTGTATTTTCCAACAATCTTATCACCATATGTGATAAATTATCACTTTCCATACTCTCATTCAGTAACTTAACACCTTCATCACTTAATATATTCTTATTACTGTATAACAAAATATTCAATAAACTGTGAATGTGACTTTCACTTGTAAAGTATAAACGAGTGTGTAATTTAGAAGTATCCGTTGATAAATAATCACTATCAATACATGGAGATTCACTATTATTACTATTGAATAATGACTGATAATGACTTGGACTATTTTTTCCATAATAATTATTGCTTTTGTTGTTATTATTATTATATAATGGATTTGGATTATCTTCAGTTGAAACTGATCTCATTAAATCTAATTTTAATTTCTTCAAGAATGATTTCAATATTAATGTACCACATCTTAACTTTTCAGTTGCTTTTAATCCATATTCTTGATTATTGATTATTTCAGTGTAATTTCTACATTTATAATATAATTCTTTCATCTTCTCACTGATTATTAAGTGATTGTGTAATATTTCATATTTTACATTTTCAAATATATCTGGAATCTTGGATAAATCATATGTATCGTTATCATCATTGTAAAATATTGTCTTCAGTCTTTTCCATCTACGAATAATAATAGAGATTGTTTCATTGTCGTAATATATTGTACTTTTATCTATTTAAAAATAAATAAATAAATTAATTAATATATATATATATACTTTCAATATTTTCTAATTCAGAGATAATAAATTCCATCAATTTATAAATATCTCTACAAAACTGTAATGGATTTTTAATATCTCTTACTTTGTTGATTAATATTTCATTCATTGTTGGTACAATCTTCTTTAAATCATCATCATCCAACTCTTTATCAACATTCAATAATTTGAATAATTCTCTTTTAATATCTTTCATCAAGAAATCAGCATTTGAAGTATCATCTAATAGTATATTCGATTCTAAGTGGCTTCTCACTAAACTCACCATAATTGGAGTTAAATGTTCACTTTCTAAATGCAAAAATCCTTTTGCAAATGCAGCAGCTGTTGTTCTAACTCTTCCTTCTTCACTGGAATATATCTTTAAATCATGACGATAACTACTGTGTAATCTTAATAATCCCATACCTTCATCTCCTTCTATACCTTCATACATTGTTTGTCGAATATATTCACCTAATTCTTCAGATTGTTCACGACCATCTTGTGTCAAAATACCGCCCCATTTTACGATTAATAATGCCTCACTGATTAATTCTTTATTGGTGCTGTTGTTGTTGTTGCTTTCATCAAAACTGAACTTTTTAGAAGCTTCTCTACTTCTATAATGAGTTGGACAATCGTTAGTTAATCTAGTAACATCTTCAACATAAAATCTCTTTTCTATATTATATCGATAATCTTCCATTACTTCATTCTCTTCGTTTATTTTACTAACTGAATAAGTATCTACAGATTTGCTCCTTGCTTTTACTTCCACTTCTAAATCCTCTTCTTTGTCTTTTCCCTTTCCTTTAACAACTTCATGTTTTTGAATAATCTCTTCATTTGAATCATTTAATTCACAATTTTCAGTCATTAAGAATCTCATTTCTGGTAAATCTTCATTTATATCACCACAACTACCATAAGTTTTAGTATAACAACCATTACTAAGACATTCTAAATCATCTTCACTTGAATGATCTGTAGAAATATCATTAGATATTTTCTTCCAGGAAATAGGACGTAATTGAACTTTTCTATTGAATCCTTTTAGCCCTGAACCTAATTTTAATACATGTTTCATTTGTTGTAATGCTTTTACTACAGCTATATTGATTGTTTCATATTCTTCATTTTTCTTTAAGATTTCGGTAGTAACATTTAGTAGTTCTTCTAATTGTCTGGTTGATTTTAATGTAACTTCTTTGTGCAGATCTCCATTGCCATATTTGGTGATGAATTCTAAGATTTCAGGAATATCAATGCCTACTTTTAATTTTTGTTTTGGAGTTCTATCACCATGCTTACATATACCAATTACACATCGTAATTTATTTGTAGTGGATGTGGGTGATAGTAACATTGAAGATGATAAATCTGAATTATGTGGACTATAAGGTGATTTTTGTATTAATGGTATAAATCTATTGCTATTGAGATGTGAAGAAGATGATGAATTGTACGTATAATCTAATGGCTATTCCAAAATAAAAAATAAATATATTCGTTACAAAAATAGAGTCGTTTCGAAAATAAAAAAAGTGATTTATATATATACAGTTAGTCTATGAGGTGCTAATTCCTTCAATATCATTATCTTCAACAATCGAGCAGTATCATCAAAATACTTCAAACTACTCTTTACAAAACTTGTCCCATTTACATCACAAACATATGATTTAGTATTCACTCTCAACATATCAAATCCTAATAAAGATTGATGAAATACATTCGTAACTTTACGAGCAATTTCTTTCTCTTCAGCATTCAATAAAATAGGAAATCTGACTTCTTTACCAGTGTCTTTATTTCTTATCACTTTACCATTGATTACTGGACTTTTCCTAGCTTCTGCATGTGCATAATTTGAGCCAACACTATACACTTTAATATCTGTACCATCAGCTACAAGAAACTCTTCATATATATAACTACCATCTTTTCTAACTTCATTTAAATTTGGATCAAACATGCTTGATTGATCACCTACTTTTCGAAACAATCTTTTACAGCCACCTCCTGCACTTCTTGGGTAATAAATATCTACATAAATTATAGTAATAATCATACATATATTATGGTCATCTGCATCAACAGGTTTTTCTACAAATGGCTTTGATATTTCTATTCCATCTACTATAATGCTATTTTCGTTCTCTTTAAAGCTATTGTTGAGGAGATTTCCTTTTTCATCACGATTTACAACGACATGAAAGGGTGTAGGAATACCTCCATCTATTAAAGTTTTATATACAGCTCTTCTATCTAAAAATAATTACATTAATTAAGAAAAATGTTGTTATTCTGTGATTATAAAATTATTAAAAGGATATATATTGAGACTTTAAATCATTGATGAGGAGTGGTTGGCGTAATGTTGAGTAATTAATTGCTTTATCAAGAGGGAAACCTATTTACTTATAATTTTAGTATACCATCAGAATAAAATGCGAAGAGTACATCACATATCGGCCAATTTTCAACAGGTTCGTTTAATAACACATTATCGCCAAAATTGACTATTTCAAAAATTGAACTGTCTAAACGATCTATTAAATTTCTCATCGGCTTTGATTTAACCTAAAAAACACTATAATAAAGATATTTGTACTTTCTTGTCCATTCCACATACTCCAAACTTGATTCTATCATCAGAGTTAGAGAATTTATCCCTAAGAACACTGATAAGATTTAATCGAGGAATAAATTCAGCCATCTTTTAAAAATGGATTGATACAATTTATATCCCGCCTTTTTTGGTTAAAAGCGGTTTTAATTTTTTTAGTGGGTTACGGATGTTAAATGGAAATAAACTTTTTATAGATGTATTAGTACTGTTATTTAACGATGTTTGGCACATTTAATAGTAAATATAATAATATTATAACTAAGCTGAGAAATGTATTTTAAAAATAATCTCATTGAGGTTAATTATTGATGGATTTTAAGCATCTTTTTTAAATATCTAAATTATTATGAAATAACACAACAATCCAACAAGTTTTTAGCGATTTTATGGGCTTAACTGCTCACTGCTGCCCTAATATGCATACTACTCTTCTGGTATAGCTCAAAGCCCTCTCAATTGGCTATTTTTCTGTGACGAGCCAAGTTTGTATACCAATAAAAATCATATTTTTTATTAAAAATCTTTAATGGAAGATAACACTTTGGTAGCAGCAGTGTCATGGCTATTAGGTGAGTGTGGTTTAAAGCATACTTATATCCCAATGATTCCTATAAGAAGAGCCTTAAATTACCTAGAAGTGCTGATGTTGTTAAATCACTATAATTTCCCTAATATAATAAATGTTAGAGAACCTAGATGCAATAACAAATATATAACAGTCAGAGAACCGATTATGAATAAGCGGTTATGCGATTTATTGGAAGTTAAGAAAATATCTGATACAAAAATGAAATCTATGGTAATAAAACTATTGAAACAATTAATGCTGCTTGATGAAATTGGTTTCTCGGGAATCAAAGTATCTGAGAGTGATGTCTATGTTGATAATAATTTAGATGTATTTATTGGAGATGTACACAAGAAATGCTTCAAGAATAGGTTCAAAAGTTCTCATGGTATGACCTATTTCACAATTCTTTCACTCTTTAACATATTTAAAAGGCTTATAAACTTCATTAATCCTAATATAACTTATCTAATGACATTGGAAGAGATGCTATTGATATTAGATGAAAAAGACTTGAACGAAATGTTAATTGAATCATGTAGCGATAAATACATAAGAATGATGTATTACAGAATAAAAGGAGATAAAAATAGTATATTCATGTTGTTATATATATATATATATAGCTTATCAGGAAATTAGCATAAAAGACATTAAAAATATGGACAAACAGTTTCTAACCTATTATGATTGTATGTAATTATTACACTATATATATATATATATATATAATTATAATAGATGTGGAATGTCAGAATTATAATTATAATAATAATTGTATAATATATTTATGAATATAAAAATATAGACTCAATGATCCATAATCAAATTAAGGAAGCAATTTATTCAAAGTTTAACACATTGAAATTTACTAATGGTATATATCAAAATATAATAATAAAAATAGACTCTCTAGGAAAATGTACTATTCAATATGTAACTATAAAAATTGGATTTAGCAAGATTATTAGGCGATTGTTTTTTAATGGTATATATATATATATATATATTCATTTATGTATTGATATATAGATACAGAATTATGTGATACAGGAGTAGAACATTTAAGTGAATTCTTTCCAAATTTACCAAATTTAGAGTTAATTGATTTAAGTAGAAATGCCATAGGTAAAAGAGGAATAACATCATTCATGAGGAATACAAAATATTTAAAGAAGTTAGATGAACTAATGCTAGAAGGTAATAGAATTGACGATGAGTGTATGATAATAATAGTTGATAATATTATAAATATTCGTAAAATAGTGATTTTAAATTTAAATAATAATTTAATTGAAGATTTTGGAATTGAATATATGATTCCCCAACTTCACTTATTTAACCATTTATCAATACTTTATATAGAGAACAATAGATTTGGTGAAGAAGGATTTAAATCTCTAGTAAAGTCCTATTACTTTCTTAAGAAGATCAATATTCGTATGAGTGGTGGCATAACACCTATAGATGTAGATGGAATTATGGAATATCTAAATGTAGAGGATATGTATGGTTGGTATGTTAATCTCTTTGTAAAGAACCGTCGCAAAGAAAAATTTATAATTAAAAACAAATATATAAAAGAAGGACGAAGAAGGTATGGAGGAAATGAACCAATGATCCATGTAGATAGAAATAGGTGTGATGTATATTTCGAGCCGTAAATTACAGATATATATTTAATTGATTAATTAATTAATTTGTATATAAATTTAATATATTATTAATATTACTTTTTTTATACATGCTTTGTTTAAAGGGTTATATCAATTTAGATTTCGATGGTTGAGAAAAAAAGTTATGTTATTTTATTCAATTGGATTTAACAACATTAATAATAATTAATTTTTGTTTCATTTCCTCTTTATTTGTAATTTTTTTCCCTTGCTTTTATTTCCGAATGTTGATTTAACTTCAGTTTTCTGATTATTAGCTAGTAATGGTTGTTTAAATATTGTATTGTTGTTATTGTTATCATTCTTTGCTTCATTCATTGAAAACAAAGAAGACACGTCATTATTACTGCCAAAATTGATTCTAGTTGAATTATTTACATTATTTTGATTATTAATGGGTAGAAATATAGATGGAGATGGAGATAGTTGAGTTTTATTAGCATTTGGTAGAGAAATTTGAATTTGTCTATCATATTGAGAAAAAGGAGATGTAGATATAGAGTTCTTCATTTTATTTTCATCTATTGTATGTGATTCAACTGAGACTTGAGGGATTTCAATAGATTTGTTTGCAGTAAACAAAGTATTACTTTCATTATTCTCATTTACATTTTCATTTATGATTTTTTCATGATTGTCTTTTCCATTATTCGTATTGAAACTATTAAGCTTGACTATAGGCTTGGGAGATCCTTCGTCAGAATCAAATGAAAAATCTTTATCACTTAATGAAGAATTGGTATTACTATCATTATTAGCAATACAACTATTTGAATCATTCTTCACCTCTTTAATATCAACATTAGATATATCTGCTTCTTTTTCTTTTTTTTCTTGTCCTTGTAGTGTCATACTACTTTCTTTCATATTATTTATATTTTCAACAACAACTGTAGCATCATTAAAATCCTTTTTTAACACATTTTCGCTTTTTGAAATGTAATTATTCTGTTTTGGTTTCTGTAAAGGAAATAATAGTAGTTCATCGCCATCTGATTTTGTTTCTCTCAACGGCTTACTTAATTCATGTGACAACAACAATTCCATTTCAATGGATCTTTTTAATTCATTTTCTAGAGTCTGAGGTTGTTGTAATTGCTGTATGAATAATTTTGATTTTTTCTTTGGCTATTATATTAAATTAAATACATATACGACATAAACAGTCGATCTATTCTGAGAATTAGTAATACTTTCGCTTAACTTTCTTTTCAATACATCTCTTACTAATTCATTCTCCTTCTTTCTCTTTTTCAATGGCTTCAATGTCAGTTTTTTCTTTCCTTCAACATTTTCTAATTTATTCATTATTTCTTGGCATTGATCATATATTGTCGATTTTGAAATTAAGTTTTGTGTTTCTAATCTATTAACTTCACCATCATCATCATCTTCTTCTTCTTCTTCATCTGTCAATCTCTTTCTTTTAGAGGCTCTATTACAATAATATAATATATGTAGTTTCATACTCAAAACAAGTTGATTCATTAACTAGTGGTATCTCTGATATATTATTAAGCTGTTCGTCTAAATCTTTGTGAGGATTATAGTCAACCTCATTATGATTACTATTAGTAGCTGGATTATATTCTATGACTTTTGATAAACCAGATGGTTTGTATTTTGGTGTATCTATAGCAAATGAAGGTGGTGTATTTTCAAATCTGGAACTAAAATCAGCTGATAATATTGAATCAAATTCATCACGGCTTCTATAGGGTGTTGATCTTTTGCCTTCATAAAATTCTTGAGAATCTGTTACTAAGATCGGCACATCGTATCTTTTAGGAATGCTTTCGTCTAATTTACGGTAATTAACTCTTTTGGGATGCAAAATTTTTTCTTCTAATTCTTTGGGAAAGGGTTGATTATGCCATTTCGACCTTGATCGTTTTCTAATAATATATCGGGTTAATATACTCATAATAATCTAAACCTAACAAAATCAAAATTGTAAAGGAAGGTACAGAGATTATAAACAGCAAAATGTAAATTATCATTATTGACATGTCAATTACATAAATGAACTTACACAAAATTTTACATCAAAATTATCGAATTTATATTATAACAAAGTTTCATAAACGAAAAGGATGAATTAGAGAGATTAAAATTTTAAATTTTGAATATAGTATAATTCTTCAGTATTATTACTTACTTGTTAAATTATCATAATTATGAATCATCTTACTTCTAAATAAAATCCCTCATAAGTCTATTTAACATTCGAAACCCTAGAAATTTAGTAAAAACAAAAAGCTTGACTCGATTCTACTATTATAAAATCCTCTTTTTATTCTTTAGATGGTTATTTATATGTGAAACTATTTAAGAAATAATTTTATATTCTTCATTTTATCTGTGAATCTTTTTAGGAATTTTTTAAAAGAAGATGTGAAACATTTATTCTTGTTTCGCTTCACTTAGGATTTGCTTCTCCTTATAAATTTGTAATTATTTTTTATTACAGATTAAAAATGAAGTTATTACATTTATTTGTTGTTCTATTATTTGTTCCATCAATTCTTTGTTTGTTTAGATGTCCTGATGAGTTTACGTTAGAATATATTGATAATGATAATATTGATAAACATTATAAGTTTACTCTGCCAGGTATAATAATATTATGTATTACATTTTATAGAATATCAGAGATGTGATGTTAGTAAAGAGTTGGTAGAGAAAAGAAATGAATGTAAAAAGGATTATCATAAAACAATAAGAACATTTGATGATTGCAACTGCTATTCAGCTTCATTAAAAGAAGTAATGATTGTTGGTCATTGTTACAAGCATTATAATGGAACATTGTTCAGTTTTAATGAAAAAGAAATCAGTAACACTGGTAATTTGGGAGTAGAAAAATGTGGAAAATCATTTTATTGCCCTAAAATAATTTATGATCCCAAAAAACCATATGATTGTGTAAAAATTGATGAGAATAGTAACAAACAGGATCTTCTAATTAATGGTGAAATAATTAGATTACCTAGTATATTTTTTATGTTATAATATATATAATAGAACATTTAACTTGTGTTAATCGCAATAGCTTTGTCTACATAGAAGATCCAACTATTGTAACTCCAACTACTGTAAAACCAACTACTCTTAAGCCAACCACTGTAAATCCAACCACATTAAAACCAACAACAATGAAACCAACAACTGAAACTCCAACCACAATAGAACCAACAACAATGAAACCTACAACAGTTGAACCTACTACAAGTGAAATGCCAACAACAATCGAACCTACTACTCCAAGTGATTTACAATATTTTGAATGTATAGATGATAAAACATTGAAATATAATGATGGTGAATTAGAAGTGAAGATAATTCTACCTGGTATAATAATAATATATAATATAATATAATATAATATAATATAATAAATAGAATATCAGAAATGTAATATAAATAACGATATGATAGAAAAAAGAGAAAAATGTATATCTAGTTGGCCTCTATTATCCAAAACACTGGATGAATGTAACTGTTATTCTGCTTCTAAATATTCAGATGCTATAAGATATTGTTACATATACTATAATGGCGATTATTTCAGTTACAATGGTAAAAAAGAAAAGAATGAGTATGAAGCTGGAATGGAAAAATGTGGTGATTCATTTTATTGTCCAAATATCGATAATAAGAAAATATATGATTGTGTAAAAGTGAATGAAAAGAGTAATAAACAAGATGTTATAATAAATGGTGAAGTGATAAGATTATCTGGTATATGTTTCATATTATAATGTATATTTTAGATAATCTAACATGTGTGAATGAAAATGATAAAATCTATATAGAAGAATATATAAATGAAAATCCCACCACAATGAAACCAACAACAATGAAACCAACAACAATGAAACCAACAACTGAAACTCCAACCACAATAGAACCAACAACAATGAAACCTACAACAGTTGAACCTACTACAAGTGAAATGCCAACAACAATCGAACCTACTACTCCAAGTGATTTACAATATTTTGAATGTATAGATGATAAAACATTGAAATATAATGATGGTGAATTAGAAGTGAAGATAATTCTACCTGGTATAATAATAATATATAATATAATATAATATAATATAATATAATAAATAGAATATCAGAAATGTAATATAAATAACGATATGATAGAAAAAAGAGAAAAATGTATATCTAGTTGGCCTCTATTATCCAAAACACTGGATGAATGTAACTGTTATTCTGCTTCTAAATATTCAGATGCTATAAGATATTGTTACATATACTATAATGGCGATTATTTCAGTTACAATGGTAAAAAAGAAAAGAATGAGTATGAAGCTGGAATGGAAAAATGTGGTGATTCATTTTATTGTCCAAATATCGATAATAAGAAAATATATGATTGTGTAAAAGTGAATGAAAAGAGTAATAAACAAGATGTTATAATAAATGGTGAAGTGATAAGATTATCTGGTATATGTTTCATATTATAATGTATATTTTAGATAATCTAACATGTGTGAATGAAAATGATAAAATCTATATAGAAGAATATATAAATGAAAATCCCACCACAATGAAACCAACAACAATGAAACCAACAACAATGAAACCAACAACTGAAACTCCAACCACAATAGAACCAACAACAATGAAACCTACAACAGTTGAACCTACTACAAGTGAAATGCCAACAACAATCGAACCTACTACTCCAAGTGATTTACAATATTTTGAATGTATAGATGATAAAACATTGAAATATAATGATGGTGAATTAGAAGTGAAGATAATTCTACCTGGTATAATAATAATATATAATATAATATAATATAATATAATATAATAAATAGAATATCAGAAATGTAATATAAATAACGATATGATAGAAAAAAGAGAAAAATGTATATCTAGTTGGCCTCTATTATCCAAAACACTGGATGAATGTAACTGTTATTCTGCTTCTAAATATTCAGATGCTATAAGATATTGTTACATATACTATAATGGCGATTATTTCAGTTACAATGGTAAAAAAGAAAAGAATGAGTATGAAGCTGGAATGGAAAAATGTGGTGATTCATTTTATTGTCCAAATATCGATAATAAGAAAATATATGATTGTGTAAAAGTGAATGAAAAGAGTAATAAACAAGATGTTATAATAAATGGTGAAGTGATAAGATTATCTGGTATATGTTTCATATTATAATGTATATTTTAGATAATCTAACATGTGTGAATGAAAATGATAAAATCTATATAGAAGAATATATAAATGAAAATCCCACCACAATGAAACCAACAACAATGAAACCAACAACAATGAAACCAACAACTGAAACTCCAACCACAATAGAACCAACAACAATGAAACCTACAACAGTTGAACCTACTACAAGTGAAATGCCAACAACAATCGAACCTACTACTCCAAGTGATTTACAATATTTTGAATGTATAGATGATAAAACATTGAAATATAATGATGGTGAATTAGAAGTGAAGATAATTCTACCTGGTATAATAATAATATATAATATAATATAATATAATATAATATAATAAATAGAATATCAGAAATGTAATATAAATAACGATATGATAGAAAAAAGAGAAAAATGTATATCTAGTTGGCCTCTATTATCCAAAACACTGGATGAATGTAACTGTTATTCTGCTTCTAAATATTCAGATGCTATAAGATATTGTTACATATACTATAATGGCGATTATTTCAGTTACAATGGTAAAAAAGAAAAGAATGAGTATGAAGCTGGAATGGAAAAATGTGGTGATTCATTTTATTGTCCAAATATCGATAATAAGAAAATATATGATTGTGTAAAAGTGAATGAAAAGAGTAATAAACAAGATGTTATAATAAATGGTGAAGTGATAAGATTATCTGGTATATGTTTCATATTATAATGTATATTTTAGATAATCTAACATGTGTGAATGAAAATGATAAAATCTATATAGAAGAATATATAAATGAAAATCCCACCACAATGAAACCAACAACAATGAAACCAACAACAATGAAACCAACAACAATGAAACCAACAACTGAAACTCCAACCACAATAGAACCAACAACAATGAAACCTACAACAGTTGAACCTACTACAAGTGAAATGCCAACAACAATCGAACCTACTACTCCAAGTGATTTACAATATTTTGAATGTATAGATGATAAAACATTGAAATATAATGATGGTGAATTAGAAGTGAAGATAATTCTACCTGGTATAATAATAATATATAATATAATATAATATAATATAATATAATAAATAGAATATCAGAAATGTAATATAAATAACGATATGATAGAAAAAAGAGAAAAATGTATATCTAGTTGGCCTCTATTATCCAAAACACTGGATGAATGTAACTGTTATTCTGCTTCTAAATATTCAGATGCTATAAGATATTGTTACATATACTATAATGGCGATTATTTCAGTTACAATGGTAAAAAAGAAAAGAATGAGTATGAAGCTGGAATGGAAAAATGTGGTGATTCATTTTATTGTCCAAATATCGATAATAAGAAAATATATGATTGTGTAAAAGTGAATGAAAAGAGTAATAAACAAGATGTTATAATAAATGGTGAAGTGATAAGATTATCTGGTATATGTTTCATATTATAATGTATATTTTAGATAATCTAACATGTGTGAATGAAAATGATAAAATCTATATAGAAGAATATATAAATGAAAATCCCACCACAATGAAACCAACAACAATGAAACCAACAACAATGAAACCAACAACAATGAAACCAACAACTGAAACTCCAACCACAATAGAACCAACAACAATGAAACCTACAACAGTTGAACCTACTACAAGTGAAATGCCAACAACAATCGAACCTACTACTCCAAGTGATTTACAATATTTTGAATGTATAGATGATAAAACATTGAAATATAATGATGGTGAATTAGAAGTGAAGATAATTCTACCTGGTATAATAATAATATATAATATAATATAATATAATATAATATAATAAATAGAATATCAGAAATGTAATATAAATAACGATATGATAGAAAAAAGAGAAAAATGTATATCTAGTTGGCCTCTATTATCCAAAACACTGGATGAATGTAACTGTTATTCTGCTTCTAAATATTCAGATGCTATAAGATATTGTTACATATACTATAATGGCGATTATTTCAGTTACAATGGTAAAAAAGAAAAGAATGAGTATGAAGCTGGAATGGAAAAATGTGGTGATTCATTTTATTGTCCAAATATCGATAATAAGAAAATATATGATTGTGTAAAAGTGAATGAAAAGAGTAATAAACAAGATGTTATAATAAATGGTGAAGTGATAAGATTATCTGGTATATGTTTCATATTATAATGTATATTTTAGATAATCTAACATGTGTGAATGAAAATGATAAAATCTATATAGAAGAATATATAAATGAAAATCCCACCACAATGAAACCAACAACAATGAAACCAACAACAATGAAACCAACAACTGAAACTCCAACCACAATAGAACCAACAACAATGAAACCTACAACAGTTGAACCTACTACAAGTGAAATGCCAACAACAATCGAACCTACTACTCCAAGTGATTTACAATATTTTGAATGTATAGATGATAAAACATTGAAATATAATGATGGTGAATTAGAAGTGAAGATAATTCTACCTGGTATAATAATAATATATAATATAATATAATATAATATAATATAATAAATAGAATATCAGAAATGTAATATAAATAACGATATGATAGAAAAAAGAGAAAAATGTATATCTAGTTGGCCTCTATTATCCAAAACACTGGATGAATGTAACTGTTATTCTGCTTCTAAATATTCAGATGCTATAAGATATTGTTACATATACTATAATGGCGATTATTTCAGTTACAATGGTAAAAAAGAAAAGAATGAGTATGAAGCTGGAATGGAAAAATGTGGTGATTCATTTTATTGTCCAAATATCGATAATAAGAAAATATATGATTGTGTAAAAGTGAATGAAAAGAGTAATAAACAAGATGTTATAATAAATGGTGAAGTGATAAGATTATCTGGTATATGTTTCATATTATAATGTATATTTTAGATAATCTAACATGTGTGAATGAAAATGATAAAATCTATATAGAAGAATATATAAATGAAAATCCCACCACAATGAAACCAACAACAATGAAACCAACAACAATGAAACCAACAACTGAAACTCCAACCACAATAGAACCAACAACAATGAAACCTACAACAGTTGAACCTACTACAAGTGAAATGCCAACAACAATCGAACCTACTACTCCAAGTGATTTACAATATTTTGAATGTATAGATGATAAAACATTGAAATATAATGATGGTGAATTAGAAGTGAAGATAATTCTACCTGGTATAATAATAATATATAATATAATATAATATAATATAATATAATAAATAGAATATCAGAAATGTAATATAAATAACGATATGATAGAAAAAAGAGAAAAATGTATATCTAGTTGGCCTCTATTATCCAAAACACTGGATGAATGTAACTGTTATTCTGCTTCTAAATATTCAGATGCTATAAGATATTGTTACATATACTATAATGGCGATTATTTCAGTTACAATGGTAAAAAAGAAAAGAATGAGTATGAAGCTGGAATGGAAAAATGTGGTGATTCATTTTATTGTCCAAATATCGATAATAAGAAAATATATGATTGTGTAAAAGTGAATGAAAAGAGTAATAAACAAGATGTTATAATAAATGGTGAAGTGATAAGATTATCTGGTATATGTTTCATATTATAATGTATATTTTAGATAATCTAACATGTGTGAATGAAAATGATAAAATCTATATAGAAGAATATATAAATGAAAATCCCACCACAATGAAACCAACAACAATGAAACCAACAACAATGAAACCAACAACTGAAACTCCAACCACAATAGAACCAACAACAATGAAACCTACAACAGTTGAACCTACTACAAGTGAAATGCCAACAACAATCGAACCTACTACTCCAAGTGATTTACAATATTTTGAATGTATAGATGATAAAACATTGAAATATAATGATGGTGAATTAGAAGTGAAGATAATTCTACCTGGTATAATAATAATATATAATATAATATAATATAATATAATATAATAAATAGAATATCAGAAATGTAATATAAATAACGATATGATAGAAAAAAGAGAAAAATGTATATCTAGTTGGCCTCTATTATCCAAAACACTGGATGAATGTAACTGTTATTCTGCTTCTAAATATTCAGATGCTATAAGATATTGTTACATATACTATAATGGCGATTATTTCAGTTACAATGGTAAAAAAGAAAAGAATGAGTATGAAGCTGGAATGGAAAAATGTGGTGATTCATTTTATTGTCCAAATATCGATAATAAGAAAATATATGATTGTGTAAAAGTGAATGAAAAGAGTAATAAACAAGATGTTATAATAAATGGTGAAGTGATAAGATTATCTGGTATATGTTTCATATTATAATGTATATTTTAGATAATCTAACATGTGTGAATGAAAATGATAAAATCTATATAGAAGAATATATAAATGAAAATCCCACCACAATGAAACCAACAACAATGAAACCAACAACAATGAAACCAACAACAATGAAACCAACAACTGAAACTCCAACCACAATAGAACCAACAACAATGAAACCAACAACAATGAAACCAACAACTGAAGGTCCTTCAACAATAAAGCCAACTCCTCCAAGTGATTTACAATATTTTGAATGTATAGATGATAAAACATTGAAATATAATGATGGTGAATTAGAAGTAAAAATCAATTTGAAAGGTATAAATAATATAATGAAGAGTTATATAATATTAATAAATAGAATATGAGATATGTAAGAATAGTAATATAGAAAGAAGAAATGAGTGTAAGAATGATTCTAATTTTGTGTGGAGAAACACCGATGATTGTAACTGTTATTCTGCTTCAGTAATGTTAGAAGGTGTTGATGAATGTTATGAACACTATGAAGGAAAACACTTTAGTAGTGGAGGAGTAAACTATGAAAACACCGGTGATAAAGCTGAAATAGAATGTGGGAAATCATTTATTTGTCCTAAAATGGATAATAAAGATAAATATGATTGTGTGAGAATCAATGAAAATAGTAACAATGCATATCTTGTAGTGAATGATGAAATGATTCAATTACCTTGTATATATATATATAACTGATGATGTATATAATATTATGTAATAGATAATCTAACCTGTATAAAGCGCGAGAACATAATCTATATTGAAGAAGTGAAAACTGAACCATTAGATGCTAATTGTCGAATTGATTATAGATTTAATGTAATGGATGGTTTAGAAAAAGGAATTAAAAAGGCATTAATAAAAGTGTTAGATAATTCTTTAGAGATGAATATTACAATAGAAAAATCACCAAATTATTACCATAATAATTCTCGATATTTTATAATCCATTTTGATACAAACAAGAATAATATCGAAATGTTAAAAGATATAATTCCTAAAATAAATGATTCATTTGTTGCTGAATATAATAAAGATAGATTCGAACCATCTGCAAATAATGCATATTTCTGGTTTGGTGAAATAATTCCAACGACTGTTAAACCAGCAACTGGAAAGACCAACAACTATAAAACCAACATCTGAAATACCAACAACTATTAAACCAACAACTGAAATACCAACAACTGAAATACCAACAACTATTAAACCAACAACTGAAAGACCAACAACTGAAATACCAACAATTAATAATAATAATGAAGTAGAAATGATTATATATTTCACTAATATATCTAATGCTGATGTTACATCTTTAACAGTTATAGAAAATCGTATAGTAATAGATGGATTAATTCATATTTATTCTAATATGTCTGATATATCAATTCCATTTGATAATTTTTATGTAGAAGTAATACCTAATATAAATCACAATACTAATATAGATGGTAAATATGATTTAATAATTGATGTAAAAATAAAAGTTCCAAATACGATTAGTAAAGATGATATCGAAAGAGCAGCTCATGAAATAGAGAATGATCCAAGTGATTTAAATCGAGAAATCAAAAGATTAGGAAATGAAGAACCTGAAGATAATATATTCAAGGATGCTTATATAACTAGAGTGGAAGTTCCAAACAGTTCAACAGAAACTCCTGGAGTATGTGTAGAAAGAAGTCAAAGATGTATTGATAGATGTCGATGTGGAGATGGTTATGAAGAATGTATAGATGGTGAATGGACATATGTTCGAATAGCTAACAATTTAGTATGTTCTCAAGAAAGTGAATATAACATATCGATAGTGAGTGGATGTGATGGATTAGATGAAGGAAGTTGTGCAAATTTGATAAGTGGAAACTGTGTATGTGATACTCCAACTTCAACTGTAACTCCTACTGCCACTCATCCAGTATGTGTAGAAAGAAGTCAAAGATGTATTGATAGATGTCGATGTGGAGATGGTTATGAAGAATGTATAGATGGTGAATGGACATATGTTCGAATAGCTAACAATTTAGTATGTTCTCAAGAAAGTGAATATAACATATCGATAGTGAGTGGATGTGATGGATTAGATGAAGGAAGTTGTGCAAATTTGATAAGTGGAAACTGTGAATGTGAAAATCCTACATCTGTTCCAACATCTACAGTAAATCCATCATTTATTCCATGTATTCCAACTCCTCCAGCTGGAATCTGTGAAGAAGGTGAATATCGATGTGCTTGTGAATGTGAATGTGGAGCTGGTTTTTATCAATGTACGAATGGAATATGGAAATACATGCCAAATGCTTATGGAACTGTATGTGCTCAAAATGGAAGTTCAATAATCGAAGTTCGTGCTTGTTTAGAAAAAGGAGAGAGATTTCAATGTGAAGGAAGAATAAGAGGTGATTGTAACTGTAGTAGTATAATAAATCCTACTAATATAATACATCCAAGCACAATTTATCCTACAATAATTCCTGACTGTGTGAATGGTAATCAAAGATGTTTGAATGAATGTGAATGTGGAAAAGGATATGAAGAATGTATTGATGGAAGATGGCGATATATAAATATCGAGAATAATCTAGTATGTGGAAGAGTAGATGAATATAATATAACAATTGATAGTGGTTGTAAAGGATATGATGAAGGTATATGTAGTGGTCGAATAAGAGGTGAATGTTCTTGTGGAACAACAAATGCTCCAACGATAATTCCAGAATGTGTGAATGGTAATCAAAGATGTTTGAATGAATGTGAATGTGGAAAAGGATATGAAGAATGTATTGATGGAAGATGGCGATATATAAATATCGAGAATAATCTAGTATGTGGAAGAGTAGATGAATATAATATAACAATTGATAGTGGTTGTAAAGGATATGATGAAGGTATATGTAGTGGTCGAATAAGTGGTGAATGTATGTGTTTATATCCTAATCCTGGTACAAACACTCCAAGTGTAAAACCAAGTGGTGAATGTAAAAATGGTGAATATTTATGTGAAAATGAATGTGAATGTGGAAATGGATATTATGTATGTAATAATAATAAATGGGAACATGTAGAAATCGGTTTTGAATTAATATGTGGTCAAAATGGAAGTTCAATATCTTTAGAGAATGGTTGTAATGGATATTATCATCCAATATGTGAAAATAGAATAAATGGTAATTGTTATTGTGAAAATATAAAAACTCCTTATCCTCCTGCTACTCCTATACCTACAAGTTCAATACCAACAATAATACCAAGTTCAAATCCAACTGTAATTCCAATTGATCCTGAATGTATTCATGGTGAATTCCAATGTATAAGTGAATGTGAATGTGGTAAAGGTTTCTTACAATGTGTTTGGGGAGTATGGAAAAGAATGCCTTTAGCAGATGGAACAATATGTTATCAAAATGGAACAAGTATAATAGAAGAAATGAGTTGTAAAGAAAGTGGAAGTCAAGGTAATTGTGAAGGTTTAGTAAAAGGTGATTGTAATTGTAAACCAATTTATGAAGATATCTTAATAACAAGTCCAAATCCAAGTGAAATAGCCTGTAAAGTGAATACAAGTCGATGTGTAGAATCTTGTTCTTGTGAAAATAATGAAATCGAAATATGTAATAATGAAGGTAAATGGATAAAAATTCCTTATATTTCTATTCCAATGTCGAAGAGAATTCTCAATTAGTTTGTGTTGAAGAAAATGAATCAGCTAGAATATATGAAAATTGGTATAATAAATGAAAGAGGTTTATGTAAAGATAAAAATCTATTGAATTGTTATTCAAGAGGTATAATATTGAATGAAGAAATGAAAGATGGAAATTATAAATGTAAAGAAGAATGTAAACTAGGTGGAAGTTATTTGAAAGTAAAAGATTCAATAATATATGAAGAAGATTTAAAATATGATGAAATATGTTATGAAAATAATAAAAAAGAGATTGAAATTCTCCATAAAACTGATAAAGAAATAGAATCAAAATGTAAAGAAATAAGTAAATCTGTAAGATTAGAAAAGAATTGTATAAATGGTGAAAAGAAGTGTTTGAGTGAATGTGAATGTGGAAAAGGTTATTTAGAATGTGTAAATGGTTTATGGTTTGAACGAGATAGTAATAATGAAATATGCTATCAAGATGGCCTAAATATCCGATTATTGAATAGTTGTAACAATAGTGAATGTATGAATAGTAAATATCATAATTGTGGTTGTGAAGTAAAAGAATGCGAAGATGGATTAAAAGTATGTGAAAAATCGAAAGAATGTAGTTGTGGCAGTAGTTATAAAATATGTGAGAATGGTAAATGGAAAGAAAAGAGATTAAAAGATGATGAAATATGTTATCAAAGTGGAAGTATAGTAAAAATCGAAGATGGTTGGAATAGTGAATATTGTAAAAACCAAAAGAAATCTGAATATAACTGTAAAAGTGAAATATTCTGTTTAGAAAATGGAATAGAAGAATGTATATCAGAAAGAGTGAAAGGTAAAGGATATAGAAAATGTATATCTAATATTTGGAAAACAATTTCAATCGGTGAAAATGAATATTGTATAAACGAAAATGTTAAAGAAATTTCAATAATAAATAAAAGAGAAGAAGATGTAAATCCTGAATGTATAGAAGGAAATAGTGAATGTACAGAGAATGGATATAAATATTGTGAAAAAGGTAGATGGATAAAAAGAGAATTAAAAGATGGAGAATGTTTATCTGGTTTAAATTCTGTGAATCTTAGATTAAAATAAATCTATTTCTAGAATTCAATACACTTTTTTTATATTATTCTTTGTGTAATGTTTTTGTTTATTAATTCAATGAACATTAAATTGAAGTTAAATATAACATAATAATAGACAAATAATGAGATTTTATGCATGAAGTATAATTACTTTTTAATTGAGTTTGATTCTATTTATTTGTCTTATTTTATTATTTCTATACCTGCTCCACATCATAATAAAAGGAAAGAAAAAAGAAATAAACAAAAAGAAAAAAAGAATCGTTACTATGACTTCGCACAGAGTCCCCACTGTACTACTATCATAGCTCGTACAATCTTAACTTCGCAGTTCTGATGGGATGCGGTGCTTTATTGTAGATATGAACGATTCTGATTATTATTTCACTCTTTTTTCTTATATATCACTCTCTCTTTTATGATTTCTTATAAGCATTTTAAATCATATTGATAATGTTATATTAAAGGAAAATAAAAAATATATCAATCTATTCATGTTATTATATCATTATCTATGCTTAGTGATGATTTAAGAGAAAAATGAATAATGACGAAAGAAAACGGCTCAATATTTATAAATATAAAGCATTTTTGTGAAATTGATGTGTAAATGATATATTGTGGTGAAAATTAGTATATATTACTCAAGTAAT
>NGBS01001202.1:0-47903 GCA_002245135.1 Proteromonas lacertae | reverse complement strand
TCTTTAACAGTTATAGAAAATCGTATAGTAATAGATGGATTAATTCATATTTATTCTAATATGTCTGATATATCAATTCCATTTGATAATTTTTATGTAGAAGTAATACCTAATATAAATCACAATACTAATATAGATGGTAAATATGATTTAATAATTGATGTAAAAATAAAAGTTCCAAATACGATTAGTAAAGATGATATCGAAAGAGCAGCTCATGAAATAGAGAATGATCCAAGTGATTTAAATCGAGAAATCAAAAGATTAGGAAATGAAGAACCTGAAGATAATATATTCAAGGATGCTTATATAACTAGAGTGGAAGTTCCAAACAGTTCAACAGAAACTCCTGGAGTATGTGTAGAAAGAAGTCAAAGATGTATTGATAGATGTCGATGTGAGATGGTTATGAAGAATGTATAGATGGTGAATGGACATATGTTCGAATAGCTAACAATTTAGTATGTTCTCAAGAAAGTGAATATAACATATCGATAGTGAGTGGATGTGATGGATTAGATGAAGGAAGTTGTGCAAATTTGATAAGTGGAAACTGTGTATGTGATACTCCAACTTCAACTGTAACTCCTACTGCCACTCATCCAGTATGTGTAGAAAGAAGTCAAAGATGTATTGATAGATGTCGATGTGGAGATGGTTATGAAGAATGTATAGATGGTGAATGGACATATGTTCGAATAGCTAACAATTTAGTATGTTCTCAAGAAAGTGAATATAACATATCGATAGTGAGTGGATGTGATGGATTAGATGAAGGAAGTTGTGCAAATTTGATAAGTGGAAACTGTGAATGTGAAAATCCTACATCTGTTCCAACATCTACAGTAAATCCATCATTTATTCCATGTATTCCAACTCCTCCAGCTGGAATCTGTGAAGAAGGTGAATATCGATGTGCTTGTGAATGTGAATGTGGAGCTGGTTTTTATCAATGTACGAATGGAATATGGAAATACATGCCAAATGCTTATGGAACTGTATGTGCTCAAAATGGAAGTTCAATAATCGAAGTTCGTGCTTGTTTAGAAAAAGGAGAGAGATTTCAATGTGAAGGAAGAATAAGAGGTGATTGTAACTGTAGTAGTATAATAAATCCTACTAATATAATACATCCAAGCACAATTTATCTACAATAATCCTGACTGTGTGAATGGTAATCAAAGATGTTTGAATGAATGTGAATGTGGAAAAGGATATGAAGAATGTATTGATGGAAGATGGCGATATATAAATATCGAGAATAATCTAGTATGTGGAAGAGTAGATGAATATAATATAACAATTGATAGTGGTTGTAAAGGATATGATGAAGGTATATGTAGTGGTCGAATAAGAGGTGAATGTTCTTGTGGAACAACAAATGCTCCAACGATAATTCCAGAATGTGTGAATGGTAATCAAAGATGTTTGAATGAATGTTGAATGTGGAAAAGGATATGAAGAATGTATTGATGGAAGATGGCGATATATAAATATCGAGAATAATCTAGTATGTGGAAGAGTAGATGAATATAATATAAACAATTGATAGTGGTTGTAAAGGATATGATGAAGGTATATGTAGTGGTCGAATAAGTGGTGAATGTATGTGTTTATATCCTAATCCTGGTACAAACACTCCAAGTGTAAAACCAAGTGGTGAATGTAAAAATGGTGAATATTTATGTGAAAATGAATGTGAATGTGGAAATGGATATTATGTATGTAATAATAATAAATGGGAACATGTAGAAATCGGTTTTGAATTAATATGTGGTCAAAATGGAAGTTCAATATCTTTAGAGAATGTTGTAATGGATATTATCATCCAATATGTGAAAATAGAATAAATGGTAATTGTTATTGTGAAAATATAAAAACTCCTTATCCTCCTGCTACTCCTATACCTACAAGTTCAATACCAACAATAATACCAAGTTCAAATCCAACTGTAATTCCAATTGATCCTGAATGTATTCATGGTGAATTCCAATGTATAAGTGAATGTGAATGTGGTAAAGGTTTCTTACAATGTGTTTGGGGAGTATGGAAAAGAATGCCTTTAGCAGATGGAACAATATGTTATCAAAATGGAACAAGTATAATAGAAGAAATGAGTTGTAAAGAAAGTGGAAGTCAAGGTAATTGTGAAGGTTTAGTAAAAGGTGATTGTAATTGTAAACCAATTTATGAAGATATCTTAATAACAAGTCCAAATCCAAGTGAAATAGCCTGTAAAGTGAATACAAGTCGATGTGTAGAATCTTGTTCTTGTGAAAATAATGAAATCGAAATATGTAATAATGAAGGTAAATGGATAAAAATTCCTTATATTTCTAATTCCAATGTCGAAGAGAATTCTCAATTAGTTTGTGTTGAAGAAAATGAATCAGCTAGAATATATGAAATTGGTATAATAAATGAAAGAGGTTTATGTAAAGATAAAAATCTATTGAATTGTTATTCAAGAGGTATAATATTGAATGAAGAAATGAAAGATGGAAATTATAAATGTAAAGAAGAATGTAAACTAGGTGGAAGTTATTTGAAAGTAAAAGATTCAATAATATATGAAGAAGATTTAAAATATGATGAAATATGTTATGAAAATAATAAAAAAGAGATTGAAATTCTCCATAAAACTGATAAAGAAATAGAATCAAAATGTAAAGAAATAAGTAAATCTGTAAGATTAGAAAAGAATTGTATAAATGGTGAAAAGAAGTGTTTGAGTGAATGTGAATGTGGAAAAGGTTATTTAGAATGTGTAAATGGTTTATGGTTTGAACGAGATAGTAATAATGAAATATGCTATCAAGATGGCCTAAATATCCGATTATTGAATAGTTGTAACAATAGTGAATGTATGAATAGTAAATATCATAATTGTGGTTGTGAAGTAAAAGAATGCGAAGATGGATTAAAAGTATGTGAAAAATCGAAAGAATGTAGTTGTGGCAGTAGTTATAAAATATGTGAGAATGGTAAATGGAAAGAAAAGAGATTAAAAGATGATGAAATATGTTATCAAAGTGGAAGTATAGTAAAAATCGAAGATGGTTGGAATAGTGAATATTGTAAAAACCAAAAGAAATCTGAATATAACTGTAAAAGTGAAATATTCTGTTTAGAAAATGGAATAGAAGAATGTATATCAGAAAGAGTGAAAGGTAAAGGATATAGAAAATGTATATCTAATATTTGGAAAACAATTTCAATCGGTGAAAATGAATATTGTATAAACGAAAATGTTAAAGAAATTTCAATAATAAATAAAAGAGAAGAAGATGTAAATCCTGAATGTATAGAAGGAAATAGTGAATGTACAGAGAATGGATATAAATATTGTGAAAAAGGTAGATGGATAAAAAGAGAATTAAAAGATGGAGAATGTTTATCTGGTTTAAATTCTGTGAATCTTAGATTAAAATAAATCTATTTCTAGAATTCAATACACTTTTTTTATATTATTCTTGTGTAATGTTTTTGGTTTATTAATTCAATGAACATTAAATTGAAGTTAAATATAACATAATAATAGACAAATAATGAGATTTTATGCATGAAGTATAATTACTTTTTAATTGAGTTTGATTCTATTTATTTGTCTTATTTTATTATTTCTATACCTGCTCCACATCATAATAAAAGGAAAGAAAAAAGAAATAAACAAAAAGAAAAAAAGAATCGTTACTATGACTTCGCACAGAGTCCCCCACTGTACTACTATCATAGCTCGTACAATCTTAACTTCGCAGTTCTGATGGGATGCGGTGCTTTATTGTAGATATGAACGATTCTGATTATTATTTCACTCTTTTTTCTTATATATCACTCTCTCTTTTATGATTTCTTATAAGCATTTTAAATCATATTGATAATGTTATATTAAAGGAAAATAAAAAATATATCAATCTATTCATGTTATTATATCATTATCTATGCTTAGTGATGATTTAAAGAGAAAAAATGAATAATGACGAAAGAAACGGCTCAATATTTATAAATATAAAGCATTTTTGTGAAATTGATGTGTAAATGATATATTGTGGTGAAAATTAGTATATATTACTCAAGTAATATAGGTAAAATGAATGCTTACACTGAACTTACCTTCACTGAATGTTATATTAGCTTGCAAAGCAAGGTAATCAGGTAAATCCATTCTAAGACAATATATTCAATGTTAAGCGTTAATTCAAATGTTCTATCAATATATAAAGTATTATTTTGTATGAATAACCCATATAACCTTCAGTACAAGCTTTTTGACCTCTTTCACCTACATTTGTTATTAAATTTCTTGAAGTAATGAACTATGTATAACATGCTTATTTTCAATTCATCTACAACAATTTATATTCCACATTAACAATTTCAAATATAAAAAAAATATACAATTCAAATATCACATTTTTATTTCTCTAAACTCACTCTATCTTATACAAATTAACAATTTCAACATATCATAATTATGAATTAATCAAATCATTTTCAAATTTTAACTACTTTCTACGCCTTTATAACACCATCACACTAGTCAAGTTTGGAGAAAAATAAATATGTTTCAATCTTCCTTCATTTTACCTATATTACTTGAGTAATATATACTAATTTTCACCACAATATATCATTTACACATCAATTTCACAAAAATGCTTTATATTTATAAATATTGAGCCGTTTCTTTCGTCATTATTATCAATATGATTTAAAATGCTTATAAGAAATCATAAAAGAGAGAGTGATATATAAGAAAAAAGAGTGAAATAATAATCAGAATCGTTCATATCTACAATAAAGCACCGCATCCCATCAGAACTGCGAAGTTAAGATTGTACGAGCTATGATAGTAGTACAGTGGGGGACTCTGTGCGAAGTCATAGTAACGATTCTTTTTTTCTTTTTGTTTATTTCTTTTTTCTTTCCTTTTATTATGATGTGGAGCAGGTATAGAAATAATAAAATAAGACAAATAAATAGAATCAAACTCAATTAAAAAGTAATTATACTTCATGCATAAAATCTCATTATTTGTCTATTATTATGTTATATTTAACTTCAATTTAATGTTCATTGAATTAATAAACCAAAAACATTACACAAGAATAATATAAAAAAAGTGTATTGAATTCTAGAAATAGATTTATTTTAATCTAAGATTCACAGAATTTAAACCAGATAAACATTCTCCATCTTTTAATTCTCTTTTTATCCATCTACCTTTTTCACAATATTTATATCCATTCTCTGTACATTCACTATTTCCTTCTATACATTCAGGATTTACATCTTCTTCTCTTTTATTTATTATTGAAATTTCTTTAACATTTTCGTTTATACAATATTCATTTTCACCGATTGAAATTGTTTTCCAAATATTAGATATACATTTTCTATATCCTTTACCTTTCACTCTTTCTGATATACATTCTTCTATTCCATTTTCTAAACAGAATATTTCACTTTTACAGTTATATTCAGATTTCTTTTGGTTTTTACAATATTCACTATTCCAACCATCTTCGATTTTTACTATACTTCCACTTTGATAACATATTTCATCATCTTTTAATCTCTTTTCTTTCCATTTACCATTCTCACATATTTTATAACTACTGCCACAACTACATTCTTTCGATTTTTCACATACTTTTAATCCATCTTCGCATTCTTTTACTTCACAACCACAATTATGATATTTACTATTCATACATTCACTATTGTTACAACTATTCAATAATCGGATATTTAGGCCATCTTGATAGCATATTTCATTATTACTATCTCGTTCAAACCATAAACCATTTACACATTCTAAATAACCTTTTCCACATTCACATTCACTCAAACACTTCTTTTCACCATTTATACAATTCTTTTCTAATCTTACAGATTTACTTATTTCTTTACATTTTGATTCTATTTCTTTATCAGTTTTATGGAGAATTTCAATCTCTTTTTTATTATTTTCATAACATATTTCATCATATTTTAAATCTTCTTCATATATTATTGAATCTTTTACTTTCAAATAACTTCCACCTAGTTTACATTCTTCTTTACATTTATAATTTCCATCTTTCATTTCTTCATTCAATATTATACCTCTTGAATAACAATTCAATAGATTTTTATCTTTACATAAACCTCTTTCATTTATTATACCAATTTCATATATTCTAGCTGATTCATTTTCTTCAACACAAACTAATTGAGAATTCTCTTCGACATTGGAATTAGAAATATAAGGAATTTTTATCCATTTACCTTCATTATTACATATTTCGATTTCATTATTTTCACAAGAACAAGATTCTACACATCGACTTGTATTCACTTTACAGGCTATTTCACTTGGATTTGGACTTGTTATTAAGATATCTTCATAAATTGGTTTACAATTACAATCACCTTTTACTAAACCTTCACAATTACCTTGACTTCCACTTTCTTTACAACTCATTTCTTCTATTATACTTGTTCCATTTTGATAACATATTGTTCCATCTGCTAAAGGCATTCTTTTCCATACTCCCCAAACACATTGTAAGAAACCTTTACCACATTCACATTCACTTATACATTGGAATTCACCATGAATACATTCAGGATCAATTGGAATTACAGTTGGATTTGAACTTGGTATTATTGTTGGTATTGAACTTGTAGGTATAGGAGTAGCAGGAGGATAAGGAGTTTTTATATTTTCACAATAACAATTACCATTTATTCTATTTTCACATATTGGATGATAATATCCATTACAACCATTCTCTAAAGATATTGAACTTCCATTTTGACCACATATTAATTCAAAACCGATTTCTACATGTTCCCATTTATTATTATTACATACATAATATCCATTTCCACATTCACATTCATTTTCACATAAATATTCACCATTTTTACATTCACCACTTGGTTTTACACTTGGAGTGTTTGTACCAGGATTAGGATATAAACACATACATTCACCACTTATTCGACCACTACATATACCTTCATCATATCCTTTACAACCACTATCAATTGTTATATTATATTCATCTACTCTTCCACATACTAGATTATTCTCGATATTTATATATCGCCATCTTCCATCAATACATTCTTCATATCCTTTTCCACATTCACATTCATTCAAACATCTTTGATTACCATTCACACATTCTGGAATTATCGTTGGAGCATTTGTTGTTCCACAAGAACATTCACCTCTTATTCGACCACTACATATACCTTCATCATATCCTTTACAACCACTATCAATTGTTATATTATATTCATCTACTCTTCCACATACTAGATTATTCTCGATATTTATATATCGCCATCTTCCATCAATACATTCTTCATATCCTTTTCCACATTCACATTCATTCAAACATCTTTGATTACCATTCACACAGTCAGGAATTATTGTAGGATAAATTGTGCTTGGATGTATTATATTAGTAGGATTTATTATACTACTACAGTTACAATCACCTCTTATTCTTCCTTCACATTGAAATCTCTCTCCTTTTTCTAAACAAGCACGAACTTCGATTATTGAACTTCCATTTTGAGCACATACAGTTCCATAAGCATTTGGCATGTATTTCCATATTCCATTCGTACATTGATAAAAACCAGCTCCACATTCACATTCACAAGCACATCGATATTCACCTTCTTCACAGATTCCAGCTGGAGGAGTTGGAATACATGGAATAAATGATGGATTTACTGTAGATGTTGGAACAGATGTAGGATTTTCACATTCACAGTTTCCACTTATCAAATTTGCACAACTTCCTTCATCTAATCCATCACATCCACTCACTATCGATATGTTATATTCACTTTCTTGAGAACATACTAAATTGTTAGCTATTCGAACATATGTCCATTCACCATCTATACATTCTTCATAACCATCTCCACATCGACATCTATCAATACATCTTTGACTTCTTTCTACACATACTGGATGAGTGGCAGTAGGAGTTACAGTTGAAGTTGGAGTATCACATACACAGTTTCCACTTATCAAATTTGCACAACTTCCTTCATCTAATCCATCACATCCACTCACTATCGATATGTTATATTCACTTTCTTGAGAACATACTAAATTGTTAGCTATTCGAACATATGTCCATTCACCATCTATACATTCTTCATAACCATCTCCACATCGACATCTATCAATACATCTTTGACTTCTTTCTACACATACTCCAGGAGTTTCTGTTGAACTGTTTGGAACTTCCACTCTAGTTATATAAGCATCCTTGAATATATTATCTTCAGGTTCTTCATTTCCTAATCTTTTGATTTCTCGATTTAAATCACTTGGATCATTCTCTATTTCATGAGCTGCTCTTTCGATATCATCTTTACTAATCGTATTTGGAACTTTTATTTTTACATCAATTATTAAATCATATTTACCATCTATATTAGTATTGTGATTTATATTAGGTATTACTTCTACATAAAAATTATCAAATGGAATTGATATATCAGACATATTAGAATAAATATGAATTAATCCATCTATTACTATACGATTTTCTATAACTGTTAAAGATGTAACATCAGCATTAGATATATTAGTGAAATATATAATCATTTCTACTTCATTATTATTATTAATTGTTGGTATTTCAGTTGTTGGTCTTTCAGTTGTTGGTTTAATAGTTGTTGGTATTTCAGTTGTTGGTATTTCAGTTGTTGGTTTTATAGTTGTTGGTATTTCAGTTGTTGGTATTTCAGTTGTTGGTCTTTCAGTTGTTGGTTTAATAGTTGTTGGTCTTTCAGTTGTTGGTCTTTCAGTTGTTGGTATTTCAGATGTTGGTTTAATAGTTGTTGGTCTTTCAGTTGTTGGTATTTCAGTTGTTGGTCTTTCAGTTGTTGGTCTTTCAGTTGTTGGTTCTATTGTTGTTGGTTTTATAGTTGTTGGTTTAATAGTTGTTGGTTTAATAGTTGTTGGTATTTCAGTTGTTGGTCTTTCAGTTGTTGGTTTTATAGTTGTTGGTTTTATAGTTGTTGGTATTTCAGTTGTTGGTCTTTCAGTTGTTGGTCTTTCAGTTGTTGGTCTTTCAGTTGTTGGTCTTTCAGTTGTTGGTTCTATTGTTGTTGGTTTTATAGTTGTTGGTATTATTGTGGTTGGTTTTATTGTGGGAATAGAAGTAGTAGGTGTTTCACAATTATCAACTCTTTCACATTCATCAGAACCATTAATCCAATCATCATGAAAGTAAACCTCGGTTCTGTTACTATTTGTACCACAGTAATGATTCGCTATAAAAATAAATTATATTTTCGATTATATACATCCAACATGAAGAGGAACAGATATTAACTCTTTATTACAAATAACAGCTTCACCACCACATTTACATTCTGATCCACAAAATCTTTCACCTGCAAATGAACATTTTTTATTAACACTATCGGATCTTCCACATTGACCAATTAATAGACCATTCTTTACACAATAGTTATTATCATTATTTCGAACATTTATTTGTTGATAATTACCATCAGCATCTGTATAACATACATTTCCACTACCTATTTGTCATATATATATCTATATCTATACCAGGTTTAAAATATGTATATCCAATATAATTTCCTCGACAAACAGAGTAGCCAGAATTACAATCACATTCATTTAAACAAGTTTTTCTTCCTGAATTATCACTACATCTTCTAGTACAATTTGTAACATCAGAACAGCCTGATGCTGTGATTAATGATGATCCATAAAGATATAATTGAAAATTTCCATCATTAGTATTATTACCACAATATGTATTACCTATTTTTATTAAATAATTTTACAAATACCATGTAATTGACGAGTTTCGGTAACTGCTCCATTATTATACTTTATTTCAAGTTCAGTACCACACATACATTTTACAGGACAAGTAACTAATCCATTTACTGTACTAGGTTCTACTGTGGTTGGATTTACAGCAGTTGGAGTTACAATAGTTGGATCTTCTATGTAGACAAAGCCATTTCTATTAACACAAGTTAAATGTTCTATTATATATATTATAACATAAAAAATATACTAGGTAATCTAATTATTTCACCATTAATTAGAAGATCCTGTTTGTTACTATTCTCATCAATTTTTACACAATCATATGGTTTTTTGGGATCATTAATTATTTTAGGGCAATAAAATGATTTTCCACATTTTTCTACTCCTGCATTACCCACATTACTTATCTTTTTACCTTTATAACTGAAGTAATCTCCTTTATAATATCCGTAGCAATCAAAAGAACCTTTTGAGGCTGAATAACAATTACATTCATCCAGAGTTTTCCATCCAAAAGAAAAACTACACTCTTTTCTTTTTGTTACTATATCTTTACCGACCTCACATTTCTGATAGTCTATTAAATATATTACATAATACATATTATTATACCAGGCAAAGGAAATTTTATACTTCTACCATTATCATTATCAATATATTCCAATGTTTTATCATTTGGACATCTAATCAAGCAAAGAATTGATGGAACAAATAATAGGACTACAAATAAATGTAATAACTTCATTTGTTATTTCAAGAAGCTGAATGATAAGTGAAGCGAAGTAAGAATTTTTACTTTTTATCATTGTTCTGTTTTAACGACACTTTTGGTGTATTTGCAATATTCTATATGAAATTATACATAACATATAAAAATGGTGGAATTTCAAAAAATATATACGTTTCATATTTAAAATAATGTGAATATATTAGTTTTCGTATATTTATTATTATAGTGAATAGGTGATAAAATATGCTGTGGATGTCAGTTTGATGTTTGATCCTCAAAAAGATGATTAAGAGAAATATCAAAGTAAAAGTGTGGAATGAAATGTGGTTAAGAGAAGGTAAATATGCAGGCCAATACATTTAAGTTATTCTTTTATATCTGATTGTATTTATGCACTTGGTGAAACTGATTACTATTACGAGAGTGAAGCGCCTGCATTTGTTGGTATATTACAAGAAAGAGTTCCTGATTTACCCGAAACTAGAGATAATTATGCTTCTGTTGTCTATATGATAGGTCGAGTTCGATTCACTGCAGGTGGTTGGTCAGGAATGGGTATAGTGAGTAATTTTGGTACTTGGTCATCTCAAACAAATACAAAATGGACAATAGTGAATGGTTATGGTGGTTATCCAAATTGTCCTTGTTATTCAACTGCCCTTGTTCATGAAATGCATCATAATATGGGATTTAGTCACAGTGGTAGAATAGAAGTAAGTAAAACTGGTCAATTCAATAATTATGAAATATTCAATGGTTATGGTTATACAGTAAGTGTAAGTTCAGATTTAGCTGCTTTAAGAACATTACATAAATTTAGAGCTTTAAGACCTTTAAGAATGGTAAGTAGAAATCCTGGTTTGAAAATTAGTAGCAAATGCATTAATATTATCAGTTCCACAGCCACATTAACAAGCACATCGATATTCACTTTCTTCATATATTCCAGCTGGAGGAGTTGGATTTATAAAGAAAATAATAAAATCTCTTTCAACTCATTTTCATTTTAATAATTTACTATTTGTTTTTCATCTTTGTACTTTTGTACTATGAATATAAAATATTTTTAAGCATAATTTACATATTAGCCTGTTACTTATTGTTTGAGTCAAATATTGTAAAATAAATGTAACAGTTTTTTACATAGATTTTATTATTAGATGCATAATATTATATACCCAAAAAATTGATAATATATAGTCTCTATCCAATGATTATTTTTTCTTTTAAAACAAACATCAAATAATAAATGTTTTAATTATTTTGCTGTGCTTCTATTTCTTGTTGAAGTTGTGTTGTATCATTTTTATTTTTCACATTTTCATTTTCATCTCCATCATCATCATTATTCATTTTTTTATTTTCATCATCATTATTTCCATTCTCTTGATTCTCTATTGGTTGTTCTTCTTGTTCATATTGTTGCTGATGCTCCTCTTTTGGTTGATACTCCGATTCTAATCTTTCAGCTTCTTCATCTTTCCCTAAATTCCTCAATATTTCCTTTGCAAGTTCAATTATATCTGGATTTCTATCATACACCAATAACTGTCTAACTAGTCTCTCAGCTATTGTAAATTGATCATTTTTATAATAACAAATTGTTAAATTCATTAACAAGTCAGTATTATTTAATCCAAATCTTTGTGCATGTTCTAAAGCCTGTTCAGCTTCAGCAAACTTTGGTGGTGACTGTAATAATGATAAATAACATAAATATCCCCAAATTGTACCATTTTCATTATCTATTCAACAATAATAATAACAATTCTTATATATATATATATATATATATATATATATATATATATACTTAAAACATTTGCTTCACATAATGCTTCTTCTGCTTCAGGAATTTCATTCATATGAATACAGCAAATACCAATATTCAACCAAAATACTGAGTTTGGCATTATATTACATTGTTTAATAAGTAATTCTTTAGCTTTATCAAAGTTGCCATTCTGTTGATAACAAATATTTAACTTATATATAAGTTGTAATGGTATTGGCAGTTTTCTATCTTCACATAATTTCATCTGTTATAAGTATAATTATAGTTACGTATATATATATACTGCTGTAACAAAATGAGTAATTGCTAATTCAAGATTCAAGTCAATTTCCATTAAACAATATCCTAAATATTCATAAGCTACTTGGTTTGTAGTATCATTCTAACAATAAATAAATAAACAAATACAGTTATAACATCTTCCAATAGTTTTGCAGCTTCTTCATATTTATGTAACTCATATAAAACAATTGAATAACTTAAATTATACTCCATTATAGTTGGTATATTTTCGCTACCAATTAATTCATATCCAGCTCTAATATAAGCTTCTTCAGCTAAATCATAGATTCTTAAACTACATAATAATCTACCTGTTGTATAATGTAATGCATATTCATTATCAAATGTATCTAATGTTCTTTTAAAATAATCTTCAAAATATGTCTTAGCTTTGAATCTATCATATAAAACACATAATAATAAATAACATTCTAAACTGACATTGTTATTTTCAAGGTTTAAAGTGTGTAAAAGTGTTTCTTCTGCCTCATCATATACTTTTCTACTAATTAATAATGCACTGTAATTGATAAGACATAATAAATGAGTATTGTCATATTGTAATGTCTTTCTGAAACATTCTGCTGCTCTGTCTTTATTTCCTTCTCTAGTTATATATATTAGAATAATGAATAAAATGAATATAATACTTTAATAAATAAACTCCATATTCATACCACAATGATGGATGATCAGGTAAATAAGTAATGCGATTTAAATAGTAATTATTAGCAGAAGCAATATCTTGAACTAATTCACTTTCTTGTGCTAAATCCATATATCTATTTAATAAATCAGCTTGTTTCACTGATATAGATATATCTGATTCAGTTGGAACTTTGGGTTGGTTAGCATCAGGGAATTTTTCATTAAGAATATTCATTAACTAAATAATAATAATGACAATCAAAAAGATAAATACTTGTTGATTCAAATAAACATATATATCACCAATAAATCCAGAATTATCTAATTCAGAATCTTTATATCTTTCATTTACTAAAGCAACTGCTGCTCTTTTCAAACGGTCATCAAACTCTTTTGGCAAACCTTTTTCTTTGATTCTTTCCATCACATCTTCTCGAAGTTTCTCTGGTGTAATTGGATCTTCATATTCACTTTGAGTTTGAATAAATTCATTCACTATTATATCTAATATACTTCGAATTTCACCTTGAATTGTAAATCTAATAAATAAATCTAATTATTATTATATATATACGTTGCTTCTTTAGTCTTTTCAATTGGTTTTAATGGTTCTCTACTTGGAATTACATCTTGCGGTTTTAATATTGATTCTAATGGTGGTGGTAATGGTAAATATAATGGTTCATTAAATTCCATTTCTATTGTCAATATTGAACCTTCATATGGATTAACTGCTGGTGGAATAACCGAACTCTTTGATGCATCTACTTTTTCACCACTTTTAGATGCTTTTGATGTAGTTGATACTCTTGATTTTCTATCTTTATCACCTGGCTTTCCTTTAGCTGGTGTAGGTGGTGGTGCTGGGAATAATTCTGTTGGAATTGTTTGATCTGCTTCTAATGGTAATTGTGATTTATATTGAGTAGTACCTGGTGTTGATAAAGAGGCTATATATAAATAAAAAATTAGAAAAAATATAATGAAAATAATACATAAATCAAATGCACAACATCCAAAACTAGTTTCTACAATATCCCAGTCTTTCTTTTTATCTTTAAATTCTTTTCTATAAAAGTGAATCATTAATGGAGCACATGAGAATATCATATCTTTAAACTTTGCAACTGATAATGCACTTAAAAATAACTTCTTTGGAACATTATTAAAACAAATAATCCATGTATAATCTTCTTGTGGCTTTAAAAATCCTCCTTCTATTGTTATTAATCTTTGCTATTTAAATATTATTAAAAAAAATTATAAAATATATACTTTTGAGGAAGGTAAATAGAATGTTATACAAAATTGTAACTTTTCATTATCTTTTTCTACCTTTGATTTTGTAGCAAGATAGTTCTTATCATTAGCTGCTTCGACTGGTGGTGCTTTCTTCTTTGGATCTTCCTTCGGTTTCACCAATTTGTATTTCTTTGTTAATTCTTCTGGTGGATTCAATACTGTAAAATCTATTAAATTCATTATTCTGTAGTTCTTAATGTAATTAACCAAATCTTCTTCAAGCTCAAACTCAATTTCGATAATTAAGTTATAAATTTCTTCACTGTTGTAATTATTGATTGTGATGGTTTTATATTTGTTTTCTTGTATTAATAAATTCATTGGAATTGTAGTTGTAGAAACTGGTTGAATTGTAGTTGAATTTTCTTCATTCAACACTTCTGTATAGATATTTAATTCAGCTTCTTTATCTAATAACATTTCCATTGACTCATCAGTTGTTATCACCTGCTGAATAGGCGGTAGCTCTTGTGAAATAAATATTGAAGGCTCTTCTTCACCATATGTTGTTATATACGAAAGCATATTCAATGGACAATCTAAAGTAATTTTTGTTGATAAAATTGTTGGAAGTGGAGGTAAATCTACCGATTGTTGTGCCTCTTCAGGTTGTGGATTGTCTACTTCTTTCTTTTCTTCATTTTCAGTTTTTTCTTCACCTTCAGGTTGATTATTTTCTACTTCTTTTGGTTTTGGTTCAAATTTTATAGATTTAACTAATATAGTAAGACCAGCTATGAATTACATATATGTAAGAATAAGTATTTATACATGTTGGATAATTTGGAAGTTCATTCTCACTCATTTATGAGAAAAAGACAATTTTAACTTTAAAACGGATTGGGGAACAAAAATTTATTTTTCAGTCACCGAGAATAACCAACATTTTTTAATTTTGAAATTCAACATGATAAAGTCTATACTTTTGATTAGTTTATATATATGTATGATTTATTTATCTACTTATATTTAATAGGTCTTTCAGTTTGTATCAGTTCTTTCAAGATCTATGATAAAAACTACTATTACATCCCAATCAATATGCCCTCTCATATTAAATGTAATAATTTGAATGGTTTGAGTAGGTTTACTGTAGAGCCGTTATTGCCAGCTGGTTTACAGATAGATGTTAATACAGGTGATATAAGAGGGATTGCAACTGTTAAGACCGATGCTATAAACTATAAAATAACATTTGATAGGAATGGAATTACAACTAGTACATATCTTAGTATTATGAGTATTTATAAATATAATATATATATTTAAATAGCTGGATATTTAGAAAAAGGTCTATATGTTACTTATTACAAAACTAGTCCAGTAGATGATAAATGTCAAGATACGCTAGAAGCATTAGCAAACACAGTTGTTACTGAAAAAATCATTCGAATAGAGAAGACTATCAATTATACATATTTAAGTGAGAAATGGTATGGATTAACAGATGAATTTGATAATTACTATGAAGCTAAATTCGAAGGATATATATTTTTTGATGAAACAAAGAGATTAAACCATAAAATAGTGTGTGATGGTGCTTGTTGGGTAAGAATAAACGAAGGTGAGATTAAATTTGATTTAAGTGTAGTAGGTAAAGAGCAATATCCACATATTGGTCAGAATAATGTAGATGAATATGAAGGATATAGTAAATTCTCCATAAACTACAGAGATTGTAAAAATGAACAGAAATTATTATATTTTCTAATTGGTGAAGATGATCATCAATTAGTTTTACCTTATTTTTATTTTGTACCAACAAATGCAATTATATATACATACCAGCTATATACATTAAAACAATACTCCAATTATCCAGTCAATTCACCGATTATAGTTAATTCTATGATAAATTCAAGAAATATAGTTAGTTATCAATTGCACAATACCATTTTAAGAGGACTAGTACTTAATAGTGTTACAGGGATTATATCAGGAAGTCCAATTGAAAATACCAATGGTATTACAAGAGATATAAAAGTAAATGCATATTTAGATGATGGTTCAATAATAGAGATCAATGTTGAAATAAATGTTCAAGAAGAATCAGGAATTGGTTTAATTGATTTAAAGTCAAGTGCAGCACTTACAAATCCAGCAGAATTAACACTTGGTGAAGATTTTGAGTTGGAAATCTATTCAGATAAACCATCAACAAAGAAAGAAATGAGTGGTAATTTACCAAGTAATTTACAATTTGACAAAGAAAACGGTAAAATTATTGGAACAGTTCTACAATCAGGTGAATTTGATATAGAAGTAGCAATTCAAAGTCCAACAGTAAGAGCAATAGAAAGAAAGAAATATAAATTAATAATTCCAGCATGTCGTTCAAGTGATATGAGTTATGAAGATAAAATAAACTCTCATTTTACACAAATCATCATTACAACTGATACAATATTACCACAAAAATTACAAGTAGTGTTATACAATAAAGGAATGAGTAAAATAATAGATTCTTTACTAACAGAAACACCATATAAAGCAGATGCTTGTACCAGAAATGGAATTTATTTTATTGAAATAGTGGATGCTATATATTCCTATTACAATATTTATATAAATATTACAGTAGATGGATACACACTTTATTCATTCAGTATTCCAGGAAGTAACAGTAACTCTATGAATATCAATAATAAACGATCATTTAAACTAGATTTGAGATTAATCAAGCCAATTATATCATATCCGGTCAATGAGATAGATTGGGAATTATTTGACACTTCTGAAATTACACCAACCATTACCGGTTCAATTCTCTATTTTACTATAACACCTTCTATTCTTCCAAATGATATATATTTTAATACAACTACTGGTGTTATATCAGGAACAGCAACAACATTATTTAGTGATACTATTTATACAATTACTGCTACCAATGCATTAGGTAATTCAGAACAATTTACTATTACATTTAAATCACATTCATCATCTTGTGAAAATAATGAAAACTCGTTATTACATATTTACATCAGCACTTCGATATTTCCAGAATATATGTCAATTGTAATAGAAAATAGTAAAAGTGGTGAATTAGTATATGTATTAAACAATGATAATATCTATTCACAAGTAAGTGATCATTTTAACTTAAAGAATAGTGAATATAATAAATATATATGTGTTACTCAAGATGAATATAAAGTGACTTATACATCCACTCATCCTAATAAATTAGGTTGGAAAAGAGGATATATTATGATATATTTATATAATATTGGATTAGGTCGATATACAGTGAATGATGATGATGAAGGTAGAATATTCACTCTTAATTTAAACTTGGTATTTACAGTGGATTCTTTATCTAAATGGGAATATTCTACAGTTTATAATTCATTATGGACTACTGAAAAGAATATAAATTGGAAAAGTGAAGTTATATCCCAAATAGAAGATGATGATGTTGAAAAAGAAAATAATATTTTGTATTTGAGAAAGATAGTTAATTTGAATAAAAATATATTGAAATCTCCTGCTTTTTATATACAAATACAATTTACATCTGGTTTTATTATATATATAAATGGTGAAGAAATATTTAAGAAATTAGATAATAATAATAATAGAAATTTATTTATGATGACAAGTAGTGATGTATTAAAGAGTTTTTCATTTCTCTTTCCTATTGCAATGTTAAGTAATAACAATAAAACAGTAATATCAATAGAATTACATAAATCAGAAGATGAAGAAAACTTCCAGAAGTTTCATTTCGTTTTAATTGAATTATTTGCTAATAATAACTATACAACTGAAATACCTGAACAGATGTGTGTTAATATAAATAGTATAGGAAAATCGAAAATAATGAATGCCTATCCAGAAATGAAGTATGGTTTAAAAGGTGTATATAATGCATTTGATAATGATAATAGTATTGGTTGGAGAGATAAACTACCAAATGATGGAGTATATAATAAATATCCATGGGTAGAATATTCCTTTGGAGATAATAACTATTATTTTATTAATAAATTAGTGATAACAAGTAATAATATTCAAGGTGGAAATTATGTTGAGAATCCAAAAGATGTAATTGTTGAAGGATATGATGAAGTATTAGATGAATGGAATTATTTAGGAAATATAGAGAATATTGAAACAAAAATCTCCTATCAGAAGAACAATATCACTTTTTATAGAAATAGTAGGTTGTATAATAGAATAAGAATCAATATAACATCTTTAAACCAGTATAATGAAGATAATATCTATTTTCAAGTGACTAATATTGGTCTATTTGTTTGTGATAAGTATTATTGTGATGAAACTGATAGATTACCTTATACTGATGGTGATAATTCAGTTAGAATAGAATGTAATAATAATAATAATAATAATAATAATAATAACATTACTACAAATTTTGATGAGTTTTATTGTCCTTATACTAAAGATCCTAAATGGTTACAAATAAACTCAACTTGTGAAGAATCTCCCCATATTTTAGATGTAATAGAGAAATACGTTTATTATGTTGGTAAAGATGAAGGAGTAGTAGAATATTTTAAAGCGAGTGGTTATATCAATAAAGTGACAGTCTATCCTGATTTGCCACTTGGTTTAGTAGAAGTTACACCTGGTAAATATAAAGGTATTGTTTATACTGAATATTTATTACGATCTTATCTATTTACTGCTTCTAATGATTATGGTTATTTCAATGCTGTTGTTCAAATTGAAGTTGTTTCTCCTACTGAACCAAATATTATAGATTATATTGATTCTTATCAACTATATCAATATGTGGAAGTCAAATCTCTTATAATGATATTTGCTTTAGGTGTGGATTTATATTATGAAATAAAACCAAAATTACCTGATGGTTTAACTTTAAATCCATTTACTGGATCAATATCTGGTATTTCAACAAAGAGTTTTTCAAAAATTGATTTTGATATGATTATTCATTATGATAATGACAATATTTTAACTAAAAAGATATCTTTAGAATGTATTTCATCAGAGTATCCATCAATTATCAGTCAAGAAAGAGAATATGTGTTTTATGTGAATGAAAATTATACTAATCTTTCATTATTCAAAGTTGCTGGTTCAAATCTAAAGTATTCAGTTGATCAAGCTTTACCAAATGGCTTGACTCTTAATTCAAATGGATATATTTCAGGTAAATGTACAGAAATCAATGAAAATCCAACTTTATATATATTTACAATATCAAATACAGAAGGTGTAGTTTCTATTAATATATATTTAACATTCATTGAAGCAACAATTCCACAGTTTATATCAATTGAAACTGAAGATATATTTTTAATAGGAATTGAAGTAAATGATGTGAAGATATTTCAAGGAGTTGGTCAGAATATTTCATATTCAATTCATCCTGAATTACCAGCTGGTTTATCGTTTAATAAGAATACAGGCTTGATTAGTGGCAAACCACTTGAAGAAAGTTATGTGAAATTATATACAATTACAATAAGTAGTAATAAAGATATAAAATCTGTAGAAAGAACTTCTTTATCTAGTTTATCAGTGACAAAGGATATTATAATGGGAATTAAATATTCTGAAAAATCTATTTTATTAAATTCAAAACAGACAAATATTTTTATAAGAATGTAGAATTGAGTAGAGATTATGTATTAGTTAGTTCAATAGGATATAATATTAGGTATATACTAAATTCACCATTACCAAGTGGCCTTTCATTCAGTGAAACTACAGGAGTGTTGTCAGGAATGCCGTTACAAGAAGACAGTCTTAAATCGTACAATATAACAGTTCAATCAACCAATCAAAATAACAATGAAATAAACAATGAAAATGTGACAGTTACTATTGAAGTGAAAGTGTTATATTGTAAAAAGGATGGTCGTTGGCCAGTTACTGAAATGGGAGAAAAAGTGTCTTTATCTTGTACTGGTACTAAAAGTGGTAATATGTATAGAAATTGTGTTATGAATGAAATGAACATTCTTCAGCCTATGTGGGAATCTACTGTAGATAATTGTAGAATTTCTACTGACTTGATGACAATTTGCATAGTTATAGTTGTAGTAGTTTTAGCTATTTTGTTCTTCTTGATTGTGATATGTTTTATTAAACATCATCCAATTCAACCATTAGAATAGTCTTTTTTAGTGTGCTTTATATCGTATTTATATAGTGTTGTTATGATTTTGCGATTGTTGTGTTAAATATTGATGAAAAAAGAGAATAATGAAAATCTGAAACGCATATATATTCAATATCTTTTCATTTTAAAAATCTAAATGTTTGGCTTTTCTAGAAATCTTTTCAAGTATAAGAATAATTGATATACCTATAGAGCATCAAGAACCTTTGTTAGGGAAGCACCAAGAGTAATGAGTAGATCTTTAGTTACATCTGCTCCAAAAGTAAACAATTTCTCAAAGCCATTATTATTTGGAATTATTGGAGGAATAGCTGCAACAGCTGGTGTTATTGCCTATGCTGATATAACGCCTCACGAATTAACTCAAAGCATTGATCATACCCTGTTAAGTGTATATTTACTGAATTATTTTTACTGTATAGCCAAGTGCTACACTTCGTGATATTGAACAAGTATGTGAAGAAGCAGTAAAGTATCATTTCTGGTCTATATGTATTCCGCCAATGTATAAACTCCATTTTATTATCTATTAAATAGTTTTGTAAGAGAAGCAAAACATTATTTGCAATATAAAGAGTCTGATGTAAAAATATGTTGTGTAATCGGTTTCCCGCTTGGTGTAACAACTCCAGAGATAAAATTACAAGAAGCTAAGATGGCTATAAAGGATGGAGCTGATGAATTAGATATGGTTATCAATGTAGCAGCATTGAAAGAAAATGACTTGAAATACTTAAATGAAGAAATAATTCCAATTGTAGTTGAATGTCATAAGAATAATGTACTTGTTAAAGTGATAATTGAAACCTGTTTGTTGAACAGAAAAGAAATTAAAAAAGTAGTGAGATTATGTGGTGATATAGGAGTAGACTTTGTTAAAACATCAACAGGCTTCCAAAAGGAAGGTGCTAATGCAACTGATGTGAAGTTAATGTCTCAAGAAGCTGAAAGATATCACATGAGAGTAAAAGCTAGTGGAGGTATAAGATCATTGGATAATGCAACTGAAATGCTTGATGCTGGTGCTTCTAGATTAGGAACTAGCTCAAGTGTAAGGATTATCAATGAATTAACTTCTTCAGAATAAACACATAATTATATAAATAAAAAGAAAAGTTAATTAATTAAGTACATTTATTATTATTGTATTTTTGTGTATTAAAGACTAAAACATAGAGATCTCTTATTCATTTTGAAATATCGAATTTTGTCATTGAATCAATAATTTTTGTGACTTCTATAGATGAGCATCGAGATGATATCCATTCATTTACATCTATTCTTTGAGATTTAGATCTGTTTTCCATTATTGCAAAGTATGATTCAACCATTATATTAACTATTGGTTCAAAATCTTCTATGGAATATTTTACTATTACATTATACAATATTATTTATACTTAAGCTATTATTTTGATGCATTGTCCATTCCTATCGGTTGATTTGCTAAAATGTATTAAAAACAAGTGATATACCTCCTAAAATCTTTAGAAATGCTTTCTTAAAATCATTCTTGGATAGTATACCATCACCATCTAGATCTAAAATTCGAAATATAGCCATTAAGCGAAAATCCTCATCTTTTGCTTCAAATACGTAAAGCATTATTGCAAACTCTTGAAAACTCATCTTATCATTTCCACTAACATTGAATGCCATAAACAGCCTATTCCGCAAAAATTCGTCTAATAACGGCAGTTGTTGCTGGAATTTCTTTAAAATTTTATGTTTAGGGACAAAATCTGGTGATTGATCACATAACTGTTGAAAATATTGCTATTATTTCTAATAAAAATAAAAGTGATACAAAAAACTCTTCTAATCTACCATTACTTAATTCTGTTGATACTAATTCATATGTAACTATTGGTGTTGATTCTCTATTTCCCATGAGTGATAAATTAAAATAAAATAAAAGACTCAAACCTTATTCAAACTATTCAAAATTTTAAAGCAGTTTCTTTATTTAATTTAATGAATAATAGGAATTTTAGTTTGAGATCTTCATTAAATGGAACACAAGAGTTATTTGAAGAAGGTCAGACACTTATAATTAAGGACAAATACGGTGATCAAAAAAAGTTGAAGGAGTTGTTGAAATATCGTAAAAGTGTAGATTTATTTTGGAAGGACGTAGTAACAATATTTTTAGATGCTTTACAAATATTTTCACTCATTTGGATTTGTGCTTGGAAATGGCCTATAATGTGGAAAGACTATTCGTTTCCAATTGAAATATTGAACTTAGATATCTTCGCTATATATGATTATACTCAATTAAGAAAGCCATTTAAAGAAGGAGCAAGTACGAACTTCATCAATTCGATCAGAATGGGGTGAAATGAAGTATTATCTAGTATTTGCCTGTTTGTTGATGTGCTTTTTAATATTGTTAGGAATATAGTATATATTAGTATTATATATTAATAGTTATATATATCGTTTATTTGAACTAAAAGCAAGACACCAGAATTTTTTATATAAAAAACGAAAAGTTCAATATCCTCTATTAACAATATTAGATTTTTTATATTTACCTATTCTTACAGCGATGTGTCGTTTATTAATCTGTAAAAGTAGTAATATTCGAGAAATCTCACCCTTTTTAGACTGTGATCCTTCAGTAAAATGTTTTGGAAGTTCTCATATAATCTCAATAATATTCTGCATTCCTTTAACATTAATATATATAATTGGTTATCCAATATTATATATAATATTAATAAATAAACATTTAGTTTACAGTATGACAAAAGAACATGAAATCTACATAATGTGGAAAGAAGAAGAGTATTGTCGAAATTTAGATAATAATTGGAGTGTATTTTGGTTGCCTTTATATTCGAGTTTTAAACGAAACAGTGTATATTATCGACCAGCAATGTGTTGTTTGAAAATATTTTTCATAATATTCTATGCAACCATGAGAGAATCATCTGAAGCTCAATCAATTGTTATGTTTTTCATTTATACATTATGGACAATGTATTAGTGTATATTTATAATGAATAGATATTTCACAATTTTTACTCCATTTCGTTCAGGTGTTTGTAATTATTTGAATTGCTTTTTATCATTTGGAAATATTGCTACATTATTCTTAGGTTATTTGAAATGTACAAGTACTCGAAATGCTTATTTAGTTGATAATAATCTAACAATATTGTTAGTAATAATATGGTTAGGTATATTGATATTTGGAATAATTTCAATGGTATATAAATATATAATATAATTGAAATAGTTAATATTTGCTCCATTAAAAGCAAGATGGCCTTATCCTCCTCAACCAATAACAGAGTTAGGTCAAACACAATTATCTAATTGGATTATCACTTTAAGACAAACAAAAGTATATTATATATATATATATACATAATGAAAATAGAAAGTATTATATAATTTGGAGTTTATTCCAGCCACATTAAAACCTATAAAGAAATTGGATTATTTACGAAAGAATTTGCATGAATATTATTTAGAATCGAAGCGTATGGGTCACATACTTCAATATTCACTAAGAGAAGCATTATCTGATATATCATTTGCGATAGAAGAATGTGGAAATGAAAGTTATTTAAAGAATGAATTATTTGAGAAAGAATATAGTGAGTTTTCAGAAAGATTACAAGAAAGATATCATCAAAATGTATTTAATTCTATTTTTATATATTATATAAATATAGATATTAATACCTAAACGGAAAAGACAAATCTTAACAAAGTTATTAGCCTTATCTGCATTTGTAGGAAATAGATTTTTAGGTGAAGAAAAGATAATTCGACACAAAAAGAAGCGAAGTGTATTAGAAAAAGAAATGATCCAATTAAGTCATAAAACAAAGAAAGAGATAAATAAGAATGATTTAGTGTTGTTAAGTAAGTTAAAGAACAAATGGAAACAGCTGTTACAACAGTGGGAGAATGAATTCGAAGAAAAGAATGGTAGAATTGCAACAAGTGAAGATAAGAGAGTGATTAAAGAATATTACAAATTATACAAAGAAGTGATAAATAAACTGAAAGAATTAAGTTAGAAATTGGTAATATGTTTTTATTTGTGTTTGTTTTGTGTGTTTATAGGAAAAAATATAAAATGTTAATGTCGTTTATACTCAACTTCAATATATACACCATCATCACCATAATACAGTCCAAGTTCCTCTCAACATTCTCTAGGTTTATTATCATTTCTATATTCAATAATAAGCATAATAACACTGTCTAATCTATTTTGCAAACAATAAATAATATCAACTACTTAGTAACAAATTATATTCTAAATATTACAATATCTAAATATTTTGTTTTGTTTGTATAGTAATTAAGTAAATCTCATCAAACACATTTTCAAATATTAATTACAATTTTATTATATGAGTTTAAGCATAATGAATATTGCCATCATATCTCTAGTAGATTTCTTTCTCAAATCACAAACTAATGTTTATATTATGAATTATAAACTATCCCATGATGTAATATTAACACCATTCATTCTAATCTAATCAATTACATTGAAATTATTAAGAAATTGAGACAGTTTGTGAAATAAAAATCATTTTGAAATTTGTATTCAAAATTTTGATAAAAATCAAATTTCGTTATTTTTGTTATATATTTACATAAAGATGATAATAAAAGTGAATAAAAGCATAAGAGAAGAGGGGTATATTTTATATTTATATTTATGATAGATTATGTCGAAAATTGGTTGAAAGTGGTTTTGGTGATATAGAAGTGAAGATTGGAGATAGTCGAATAATGTCAATCAAGTCAATTTTAGTGAATGGAAATGAAACTGTAAAGAAACTGTTATTAGATCGTGAGTTTGTTGGAGTTTTGGAGTTATATGAAGAAATCGAAGAAATTGGCTATTATGAGATGGAGAAATACTACAGTGGTGGTGAACTGATAATGTGTAAAGAGAATGTGTGTGAAGTGTTGATGTTTTGTTTATGTTATAGTGAAAAAGAGATAATAAATGATTGTTATGAATTTATGAAGAATAATATAGATGAAGATGTGTTAATGAAATTAATTCATATCTGTAATGTATTTCCAGGATGTTTAAGAGAGATAGAAGAATTGAAAAATATGGAAATAGAAAAGCGAGGATATAAATATTTATATAAGAATGAATATTTGTTGAGATTAGAAATGAATAATTTGATAGAGATATTAAATATGAAAGATGTGATAATTCGAAGTGAGAGTTGGTTATTAAATCGCTTATTAGAATGGTATAAATCCAAAAAGAATAGTGAAGAGATTAAAGATGATTTTAAGTGTTTAATAGAAGAAGATATTGATTGTGAAAAGATAAAAGAGAATGAGATAGAAAAAGAGAATAAAGAAATGTTGAAAGAAATGAAAATCCAATTGAAAAAGAAAGAATCAAATAACTATATCGATTTATATGAGATAAAAGATGAAAATATACAAAATATAGTTGTGAATAATTATGTTGAAGATAATAAAGAAAAAGAATTTAGTGAAGAAGAAAAAGAAAGTTTAATGAAGATAAAACAGGAAGAATTGGATGATAATATTATCAAGTTAATTGAAATGAATAAAATGAAAATTACAGAAATAGTATTAATGATAATAAAATACAAAAGAATGAAGATCGAAAGTATAAATACTAAAAATATATTTTATATAGAATATATCTCAAATATTGATAAGAGAAATATATTGGATAGATTATGTTTGGAATATAATAAGAATAAAAGAAATCGAACCATGAAATGTTTATGTTTATTTATAGATGATAGAAAGAATATTTCATCAATAGAAGATCATTGTGGAAAAGAAATTCTTTTCAGTATGTTGAATGAAGATAATTATTTAAACAACACACCAAAAGAGTTAGTAGTGAATTATATAAAAGAAAATAAATTGAGTTTAGAAGAAGAAGAAGAAATGAGTGAAATAATGAAAGATAAAGAATTATTGAAAGAATTAAAAACAGAAAGAATTACTTCACTTTCATATCCTCAATTTGATTATATATTTGATGCAAATGAAGAAATCTCTATAATTCCTTCATATGATGGAAATCGATGTGAATTTTCGATAAATCCTTCCTTACCTGATGGTTTAATAATAAATAAAGAAAATGGAATAATTCATGGAAAAGTAGATAATGGATATGAAAAGAGAGAATATGAAATAAGTTGTAAAAATAATCAAAGTGAAAACAAATTCAAAATTTCATTAGAATTATTATTAGCCAGATTTATATATCATCATAATGGTTATGATGATGTTAAAAAAGTGTCAAATAATGGAAAATTAATGACTTGTCCATTTGAAGAATGTGATGTATATTGTTATTTAAATTTAAAAATGGAAAGTGGAATTTATCATATCAAATATAAATATTATAACACATTATCAAATGATTTTAGTTGTATTTATATAGGATTATCAACTAATAATACATGTTCTTGTTGTGGTATTTATGAGGAACCATTTACATGTAATTATGTTGCATGGAGTGGTAAAAGTCAAGATATTACTAGATATTGTCATATTGGAACAGTTGTTAATACAGATCCAAATTTCAATCATGGAGATGGTTCAATTTATGAAGTGATTATTGATATGAATAAAAGAGAATTTTGGATAAGTCATAATGATTCATCTCCTGTTTTACTTGTTAAAGATTTACCTTCTCCATTATATCCTTATGCTGATTTAGAATGTAAAGATAGTTGTATAGAATTATTATCAGCTTATCGTCAAGATTAACATATTTATATCTATTTGCTATTTTATATTGATTTTTTATTCATCTAATTTCATTTACTTTTGTTGTTTTTTTATTTTTTCAAAATACATTTTCTCAAACATGTTTGTTATTTTTTAAATTTCAAATTGATTTTGTTTGTCTGTGCCTTTCTCAATCAAGATAAAAAGTATAAAAATTGTTAAAACTGTATCAAAATAGAGTATTTAATATAAATAATGAAGAATAGATTTGAAGGAGTTGGTTTTTGGTCTTGGAATATAAAAGAAGAATTTTGTGGGATTTGTCAAAGTCCATTTGATGGTTGTTGTCCAGAATGCAATTCTCCTGGAAGAAATTGTAGAATTAGTATATAAAAACAGAAAACTATTGTATGTGATAGAAAGAGGTAGTTGTAAGCATAGTTTCCATGTTCATTGTATAGAAAAATGGTTATTATCTTCCAAAAAATGTCAACCTTGTAGATGTTGGTTTATTTATAAATCTCTTTGATATTTCAATAATCCTTTCTCCTTTAATTTTTTCAAACGATAATTGATTGCACAATCATTCTCTTTATATTATTTATATTCTACAATGTAATTATTTTATTTTATTCATATTCATTCATTATTATTATATCAAGTAAATATTATATAGATAAATGTTTATAAACTAACAAATGTTGATAAATGATTATAATTTTCATATACGCTGGATATATATGTAAAGCTACCATTTAAACTTCATAATCATTCCTTTATACTCTTTCTGCATTTATAGCCACAACTCAATTACATAACTTTATAATTATATCCATATATTGATTATTACATTTCATTTACATCAGAATGACAAGAAAATCAATTATGAAAATAGAAACGACTATATTTTCATTATATAAAAAAAACACAAACATTAACAAAACAAAACATTAAATAAGTGGATCAAAATCTAATCTTTAGCTTCATCACAGTAATCAATCTCTATTTTATGATTGTCATATCTTCTTTTATTCAAACCATCATAAGCAGCTCAAGCATCGATTTCACTTTCAAATAAAACAAATATTCGAACTTCATCTTCTTTTCTTATTGCATTTCCATTTTTATGGATTATTACTTTTTTAATTCTTCCAAATTCATTACATTTGTTCTTTACATCATACTATTATTCATTATATATAATAATATTTTAGACTTTCAAATTTAAATCAACTTTATTTAAAGGAACCATATTTCTTATCAATAAAACACAAGGAAGTATCTTTAGAAATTATTAAATTATTTTCTATTTGACTATTATTATTTGCAAATATATTTTCAGGTACATCTTTCATCATCCAAGCCGGTAATGTCATTTCTCGACCTCGACCTCTTCCATTCATTAATCGATCTTTTGCTTCTCTTGAAAATGGATTTTTCTTTAAACTTTCTATTACTTGTTCTTCTTCCAGTTTTTCTTTTCTTCTTCTTTCTTTTTCTCGTTCTTTTTGTTCTTCCATGTATTTACGGTTTTTTTCTTCGCTTATTTCTTTTAGTATTTCCTCCTTACTGATGTCATATATATTGGGATTTCTAACATCATATTCATCTATTATCACAGGAAAACTATCGTAACATCTATTTGACTCTAGAAGTACATTCATTTCTTCAGGTTTCATGGTATTGTATAATCCAAATTGAGAGTTTATGGGTGTAGGAGCAGAATAAGTTTGATTCAACGATCTTGTTTTTAATGAAGTTGGAATAAATGAAGTAATCATTTTGGGTATTTCTGATTCATCTGAATTTAATTTTCTTTTTTGAGAATGTGTATTTAAACTGTCTGAAGAGTTTTCGAATATATTTGGATTATAATTGTTGGACATTACTAAACATATATTGACCTAGATTTATAATATATATAATGATTAAATGGTATATAAAATAAAGAAAAATCAAAATTTCGATTGTAACAATAAACAATTAAAAAACAACCGATAAATTAGATCTATTTTATCGATTGTTTTACTCAATTTTTAAAATTTAAACTAAACAGGGAAATATACTCAGGTCTTTAAGATTTGATGCTAATTCATTCAATTAAAGGAACAACCATTAGTTGGATTTTAATCTCTCCAAAAAGAAAGAATATTGTTCTGAGAGTATTTATCAAGAGTGCAACTCTTGGTGTTTCTCATTTATTCCAACTTATTATTGTAGCTGAAGATATTAAAGCTCAATTTTGTTTTATCTATTCTAATGTAGATAAATCAACTTATGAAAAGATGAAAAAGTAGAATATCAACAACATATATTCAAGATATGTGAGGATATGCATTACTTTATTTTGTTTGTTGTATTGTCAAAACTAGTAAATAATGTCATTTTTCTATTTTCAACTAATTTTACTTTGATATGCCTTTTAGTATAAAGAAATACAAGATATATTATTATATTGAGAGAATATACTACAAAAATCTATTTAATACTCAGAATAATAAAAACTAAAGTTTTGTCGTATATTTTCTATGTATAGCTCTTTCGATAAACATTAAATAAATAGTTTAATTTAGCACATCCGTTAAATGAAATAAATATTCAACTGAAAAACATCAAATATATTGATTAATCAAATATAAAGATTAATATCACACTGACTGTCGAAAATAATCATCAATAACAAAGAAATAAAGAAATGTAATTTTGAAGAGTATTTTACTCAAATTATGACCGAACCTTATATTTCGTTTGATTTATTTTCACTTTACATTCATTTTTTCTGAACAAATGAATATAGAAAAAAAGAATGAATATAGTAATGATGATTGTGATAATATGTGCGAAGATAATCTATGTGTATATATTTTTATTTGAAGTTTAGAACGAAATATTTTTGTTGTCAACATTTCGGTCTGACAAAATCTATTCAGAAGTATTACATTTATTTACGAGAGAAGGGCTGTATAGTTCAGCATCAGCAGTATATTTAGTAAGATTTTATGATAACTAGGATGCAGAAGTAATAAAACCAGCTGTTATGAAAGCAATGCAATTTCTACCTGATGTGAAGGATTTATACACTTGTTATTTCCCAAGTTCTCTATCTAGTCAGTTAGTATCTACATTCAGCCAAATCAAAGAATTGTGTCCTTTATTATTCCGAGTATTACAGCACAATCCATCTTTAATGTTGTATATAAATATGATTATTTTAATAATTAATAGTAATTCAACAACAGCAAGTGGTAATTCATTCTCTATATGTTTAGAAGATTATATGCGTAATAGTCTTGACAGTTTTACACTTACTCCAATGCTGTTAGGAGTATTTATACTCTCAATTCAACAACCAATTCTAAATGACAATCCAAACAGTTTCAAACCTTTACTATCACTGTCATTTGTGAATGATTTACAATGTATTGGAGCAATAGATAATGTAAATAATAAAATGCCTCATATATCTTACAAATTTATTAATAATCATACAAATCTGTCTCATAGTAGTAGATATGAAGATAACTTATTGATTCTGTGCCATTTAGATCGATTAGCCTATCAGTACTTCTTAATAGAAAGTGATAATAATTATAACAACAATATTTCAATTCCATATATTTCATTATATCCAAATCCAATAACATTTTTATTATTCTATACAATTATCAAACAGGTATATTATATATATATATATTATTTATATTATTATAGTATATTAACTTGATGAATCAAACCACAAAACAGAATGTAATAATAAGAATGACATTGACATTATTAATGGATTTATTACAATATAATATTCAATATATGTTGAAACAACATATAAATCCAAAAGAATGTGGTTTAGAAGTATATATATTTATCTATCTATATATAATTATTTGTTAGAATAATACATCAAATTCATTTATCTACGATTTATACAAACTGATTAATGATTTAATCTACTCCAATATAACTCCAGAAGAAGAGTTAAAATCTGATGAAGATACTCAATGTTATATATCCTTAAGAGAATCAGCAATGAAAGCATCAATCTATTTATCATTATTATGCAATTATTCAACCACATTTTTCGAAACCCCAAGAAGTATATTTACAACAAATACAAATACAAGTAATACAGCAAAGACAAGTAATACAGTGTCTTATTGTAATATATTAAAAGAGAGATATATGGCTATATGTTATAATGAGATGACTAATATTATTACTAGATATTTAGGATATGTATTAGATCTATTGAATTCACATGATCCACGATTTACACTATCAATTCCAGATGAAGTATAATATATATATATATATTTATATAAATATATAAATAGATGAAGAAGAAATTAGAAAATAAACAAATTACTATTCATGATCTAGAGACTTCAATGGGAAAAACAATAGCTAATCCATATATACTGAAGTATTTAGATATTGCAATTTCAACTGATAAAATTGATAGTAATGAAAAAAATAATAATGAAATGATTGAGAAATATAAGTTAGTATATGATTTTTTAAATTCTTTATCAATGACTGAATATTTATATATTAAATATTTCTATAATGAGATGATGTATTTAGTAAGAATAATAACAAAAATGCCAATTAATTATAAGATAAAACCAAATATCTTAACAAAATTACTATCAATATACCAAGTATGATTTTATTATATATATATATATATATATATATAGAATTCTTATACTCAATATATGCTATCTTTCACCAATATATCATCCTCATCATCACCAATTCCACTCAATTTAACCAGATCCAACAATTCAATATCAATCAATAACCATATGGCATATCACTCTGAATCTAATAGATATTCAAGTGTATTTACCAATGAAGGAATATATCCATGCAGTGGTATTTATAGATACAAATTCATAATCAATGGAAATCCTAAAAGAATAGTATTTGGATTATCTGATGGTAGGAAATGCTATCCAAGTTTCACAGGTATTAACAGTAATAGTTATGGTTATCATGGTGCTGGATATATATACAATAAAGGTGAAATTATTAGCTCAAGAGATAATGAAAATATATTCGTTATGAATAATAATGATAGTGAATTAATAATGAGTTATGATAGTTATTGTAGAAACTTAAGTTTTGAATATAATGGAAAAATTGTTACTTTTTTCAGTAATTTACCAAATAATTGTGTTTTATATCCAACTGTCTCTTTGTCTCATCAAGATGATTACGTTGAAATATTTGCATTAAATCCAACAACTGAAATTGAGCCAGATTTATTGTCCATGTTCTTTAATGAATATTTCCAAATCCTGTCATTAGATTCAATCAATTTTATGGCACAATATAATCCTACCACTCAAGATCAGTTTATCAATGAATATAAAACATCCTATATCTCTCAATTATATATTCCATTATGTAGTAGATTATTTAGATGTCAATCTTACTCACATTCCTTCTTCAGAACATTAATAAAACTATTAATAGATGTTGCTATTAGTTTTGATAAGTTTTTATGTAAGACTCAAGAGTTACCAATCTCAAATGATAGCAGTAATATTAATAATGATAATAATTCAATGAATATAAGTGGTACATGGTTATTTGAATATAAACATCCTCAATTCTTATCAACAACAATTACATTGAAACAAAAAGGAGATGATATTCAAGGAAAAAGTAATAATTTCACTACCAGAGGTACAATTGAAAATGATACTTATGTCGTATTAAGACAACAATATAAATCTAATAAAGACACTATCTCATTAGCTTTGAATGGATATTTATTGAAGAATAATATTATTGTTGGTTATTATGTAGATGAATCAACCAATGAAAAGTCATTATGTTATGCGAGGAAGTTATATTCAAATGATGTTTATGATATTGAGTTTATAAGACAAAATAATTCACTGCTATTTGAATTAATTGGAAAAATGATCGTTTCATTTTTAATCAAGAATAAGGATAATAATGATGAATATGATGATATATATCACGAACTAGTCTCCACACCATTATTCAAGAATGGTTATCCATTAAATACAATCAATTCGATACTCAGTAAAGTTGAGAATGGAATATATCTAACAATAGCAAACGATATAGGATGTGATGATTTAACTACCATGTTTGGAAATGTAACATATAATAATAAAGACATTAATGAAGGAATATCTTCATTTATTGATAATGTAATGAATAACAGAGAAAAAGGACATTCATTAACAGAGTATATTATTATATTATTATTATTTATAGAGTTATTTGGAAAGGAAATCCATCCATGTATGATTCAATAGGTGGTGAATCAATGAAATCCATCAGAAGAAATGTATTTGGAGTTATTATCTATCATTTGGGATTAATAGAATATGCTTCTAATTTCATTGAAAATAGAATCAAAATACAAAGTAGTAATAGCAACAGCAATAGTATGAATAATTCAGATCCAATACTTTCAAACTTACACAAATCATTAGAACCACTATTAGATCATATATTGAATAAACATAGAAATAATAATGTTGATTATACAACCTTTCAAACAGATATATTCAATAAATGTAAGTTCTTAATGGAAATTGAACCTGCTATTAAAGATAATAATGAAGTGTTGATTAATAATCAGAGTGATTCTATTATTCCACCATCTTTAAATCCAAATGGATTATCTGCAACTGTTTTACATGTATAATAATCATAATTATCATATTTTTATTTTTTACTCTTCAATAGAATATTATTGACTTTTTAAAGTCTGATATTGATTTACAAGAATTTGAAAAATTATTAGAATCAAAAATAGTCGTTACATTTAAATCAACAATAATACATACATTATATTTACAGTTATTATCACAGAAAGTCAATTTATCATCCAATTTAACAGCTATTCATGATTGGATTGCTGTATATGAAAAACACTTGGATTATACCCAATTCCCAACTTCATTTACTTATATATGTAATGAATTCTTATGTGGAAATAAAAATGAATATGTATATATATTATATATTATATTATGTATAGAATTCATTTAATGAAGATAATTGTCTAGTTGATATTTCAGGATCAGGCAAATATTTGATAGAGAAATATATGTCATCTTCAACAGCAATATATCAATATTTCGTTAATAGTCTATCATCCATGAGAACAGCAAATGACACTAACTTGTTATTGTCAATATTGAATAACTTTGGAAGTTTATTCTACATAAATGAATTGACTATGTTATTATCTTCAGAATTATGTGGAAATTTACAGAATATTCTTTATAAAACGAATAGTATTACAGTATCCCAAATTATTATAAGGATATATCGTACATTGTTTAACCAAATCTCTCAGAATAACAACAGTAATGAAATATCTTCAACATTAAAGAACAAGCTATTTACAGTATTATATAGTGAATTATCTAATGTATTAAACCATTATAATTCATTTATATCATTAACAACAACTTATACAATTGATAGAAAGTTCTTTACTTCTATTAATAGCAGTAATTTAGATCATCCACTTACTGAATTGATCCAATTATTAATCAATATATTATCTAATCCAAAAGTCAGTTTTATATCTGAATTCCAGCAGAGTAAATGGATCAAATTGCTATTTTCATTCTTCAAGATTGATAATGAAAATATTCATGTTTATACTATGAAGATATTTAGATTGTTATTACCTCAAATTAATCCAACTGATTTGAAATTTACACCTACAGCTACAACAACAACAACATCAACTGCTTCTTCTAAAGATAAATCTCAAGCAACTCCATTACCACCAGTATTTCCAATTTTAAATTCACCAAAAGATATTATTAAATCATTTATCAATATAAGTTCATTATTATACCCATGTGAATCAGATATTCCTGTATTATTTACTGATTTAGAACATGTTAAAGTCCCATTTATTACATCAGAAATTGTTACATTAATGAGGACATTACAAGAAAAGAATGATATTTGGGCAAGAATAATAGATGAAGAAATTTATGGTGTATTTAATGATTTATCAAAGAATATGAGCAAGATTAACAAAGTAGATGAATTTCAATCTATCCAACCTATAATCTCAAAATCGATCATTTGTTTCTATATTATAGGTAATAATATTGGTCAAATATATGTAAATTCAAAAGTTAAAGTAATTGAACATCATGAAGGTCAAGGATATGAAGGAATAGTAAAATCAATTGATACTAAGCATTCAACCTGTGAAGTGGAGAAAATATCAATCATATTGAATGATAATGAATTACCAGAAGTAAATACATGCTGTGTGGATGATTTGAGATCTATTCCTGAACATTTGGCTCAACCAACAAAGATATCAACTAGAACATTCGAATTATTAGTTGATAATATTATTACACCATTATTTAGATATTTTGATGAAGATAATAATGACAATAACAAAGATAAAGATAATAGTAAAGAAAATACACACTTTATATTCACTAAACAATACTTAACCGTATTATCAGTTTATGCATTAGAAAGTTTATTGTTCTGTAAGAAACATATGGATTTATTTTCATCCAATAAGAATCACTGTAAATTATTAACCAATATAATCAACATCTGTTTACTCTCCACTAATACTTATGGTTTACCTGATTTAGTGGATATTGAAGAATGTTATAGATTGTTGTTATTCAGATGGATTAATATGCAATTATATATATTGAGTAATGGAATTGAGACCAACAATTTATATACTAATAACACCAATACTATACTTGAAACTACAAATAATAATAATAATGATAATAATAACAATGAAGATCCAGATTTTGTTATGAATTTAGCATTATTAGTGAGTTTAGGATTTGATAATGAAGAAGCAAAGAAATTATTAATTGAATATAATGGAAATGTGGATGAAATCATCGATAATAGATATAAAGAGAGTAAAAAGGATAAATCACAACCTTCTACTAATTCTACAACAACATATGATATGTCAAAGATTAATAATAACACTGATAAGTTAATGAGAGTTGATTCTATTGTTTCAAGAGGTAAATATCTTACAGAAGTATGTGGAATAGGACAGATTGATGATTATACAGTTTCCACTATTCCAACATCTAAAGACTTCATCTCTGTAGGTATTCCATCAGCTATAATCAGTGAAGGTAAATGGTATTATGAAGTAACCATAATGAACTGTGATATTATTCAAATAGGATGGGCAGATTCGTCATTCTTTGGTGTTTTACAAACAGGTCAAGGAGTTGGTGATGATTCACATAGTTGGGCATATGATGGTGTAAGAGAGTGTAAATGGTCATTGGAACAAATGAAATATGGTTTGAAATGGAATAAAGGTGATGTTGTTGGCTGTTATATTGATTTAGATGAAAAGAAGATGGGATTTTCATTGAATGGAAATAGTTCTGCACCAATGGGTATTGCATTTGAAGGTATTTTATTTGATAATTATGTTTATCCTTGTATATCTATAAATCGTGGATCTGGTGCTAAATTTAATATTGGTTTGGATAAATCTGAACCTTTAAGGTATTTACCATTAGGTTATCAACCAATATGTAGTTGTACTAACTTACAAAGAGAATTATTTGGAAGACCAATGGGTGATTATAGTGGAGATGAATTAGTAGATGTTGAAGATCATTTTACCTTAGAAAATGATGAGAAATTGTTTTATGGAAGATACTTCAACTTAGAAATAAACTCATTCACTTGTGCTGCAATTGATTATCATTTGATTAGACAATATGCAGGTTTACAAGCATTTTCTGATAGTAGATACAAAGCAATGACAAACTTGACAAAAATTAAAGATTATTATAAGATAGTTTCTTCTTTAATCACTATATCATCAAAATATATTAAATTATTAATGAGACAATTGATGTTAATTATAATGAGAACTTGGCCGATTGAAGATATAACAAACAGATCATTTGTTGATACATATTACCAAATATTACAATCTACAAATCAACAACAACAACAAGAAGAACAACCAATAGTAATATCTGAATCAACTTGTATTGATAAACTATTTGATGTATATAAAATGTTGAGAAATTATCCATTAAGAAATGTTGAAATTAATTCATTCTATGTAGATAGTGATATACCAAAGTATGATGATATTTCTGATTTTGCTTCACCTGATGATATTCTAAAAGTATTTACCTATTCAGAGTTAAAGTCAAGAATAGTAAGTGGAAATTTGAACAGTATTTTAATCAAAAGATTATTATACAAATTAACATTAGAAATAGGAGAATCATCTAAAACAAAGAACTCGAATTCGCCATGGATATTTGCTACTCAAAACAAGAGTTTCTCAGGTTTTAGTGGTGATAAGAATTGGAAAGATGATCAAGCAATTATCACACCCTGTTTACCACTCTGTGAATGGTTAACACACTTATTTTTAAGGTTATGCAGTATGTGCCACAATTATCATAATCAGATTATATTAAGTGTTTTTAACGCTTGGTGTATTGCATTAAGATCTCCGTCAATGGTATTAAGATCAAAAGCAATGAGTGTATTATATTCAATATTGAATGAACAATTAGCTATAATTATAATGCAGAATAATGAGAAGAAAGTAATGACAAAAGATCAAGAAGATTTTATTAATAATTTATTGAGGTGTGTTGCTTATAAAAGATTAAAAGGACATTTGGAGATGAAATTATATACTGAAAGAGATAGATCACCTTGTTATTCAGCCTATACATTAAACTTATTAGAATTAGTAACAGTAATATCCAATATAAAATCATACTTAGAAAATAACAAAGATTTTGAAAAATCATTAGTCAAAATCGATAATTGGAGTGATGGTTATGAAATTGGTGTTCCATCTGATGATACAGATTCAGTAAAACTATCAGGATGGTTAAACCAACCACCAATCTTCAAATCTGAATCACCTGATATAAAGATAGGTGATCATGTAATAAGAGGTCCAGATTGGGATTGGACAGATCAAGATAACGATGGAGTAGGAGTTGTAACTGCTATTGATGTGTATAGACCACAACAATCACCATTATTATTGACCTCAGATCCATATGACAATGGTTTAACTGTTACAGTTAAATGGGAAGGTGGTAATATATATAAATATCGTTGGTGTAATGAAAAATATGATTTAGTGATTGTTGATGTGAATGAAAGAAATCAAATTACTAAAAGATATCCGTTACCAAGAGAATGTAAGTATAAAGGTTCATTTTCAAAGGAATTGAAGACTGGTGTAAGATTAATGATTAATAATTTCACTTATCCATTAAATGAAACACAAATGATTGATGGTGTAATTGAATTCCCACAGTATAATGGAAGAATGTCAATTAAAGGTAAAATACAGCCAAATGGTAGTATTAGTTTTACTGAAGATAAGTTTATTGCTGGTATATGTAATAGAGGATGGAATACTCGATTTGGTACAGATAATTGGAGAAGTGGTACTAAATATACAGGTACATTTAAATACTTGGGTTATAAGACATTAGTTATTAATTTAACTTATCTTATAGCTATTAATATTGATGGTAAAGAACAACATAATATGGGTAAGATTGGATTAAGAAATACAGAATTATTTACATTCCAAAAAGAGACTATTGGAAATGGTGTAATATTGAATAGTGGTACAACATCATCAACTACTACATCATCTACAGTTACAAAAACAATTGATTTATTCAACACCGAAGTGGATATTAATTTAGATGGAGAAAGAAGTTCAATTAAACAGACTATCAAAGGTTATCAACCGATTAGTTTAGGTTCAATTGGTTTTAATCATGGTATAAACTATTGGGAAGTTAATATAGATAATACTTCACAACCAGGTGATGTAGCTGTTGGTGTTATACAGAATCAAACCAAACCAAGTGATAGTTGTATTCCTTACCAGAAGATATGGAAAGGTAATTATTATGTTAGTTATAGAGCAATTCAAGAGAATACAAGAGGTGCTCCAATTGAGAAGATTTATGGCACATTCTATAGTAAAGGTGATACAGTTGGTGTATTATTTAATTCAGATAAAGGATTAATGTCATTCTATTATGATGGTTATAAGTTTGGTGAACATATTTTATCTGATTTAGGTCCAGCTTGTAATCATTTAAGCAATGGTAAAAGTTATTCATCTGAAACAGTTTTATATCCACTTATATGTATGAAGAATAAAGATGAACAAATTACATTAAATGGAAAATGGTTTTCAATGCAAGGCGTTTCAATAGCTATCACATTACAAGAATTTAGATTAGCTCATAGTTTGATACAGTTTTGGTTACATCAACATGGTGATAATTTACCATTATCATTCCTACATGAATCTTATGAATATTATAAGAGATGGATAAGTGGAAAGTTTAAAAGATATCCAATAAGAGTTCGTGGTGTAGAATGTGATTTTGATGTAAGTGATGAAGCATTTAAGAATTTGAATTGTCCTTTTAGAGCAGGCAATTTAGTGAAATTATTATTCTGTAATGATAAGAAACTAGAAAATGCTGAGATAGCTGAAATATTAGGTGTTTATAACAGTAGAATATGGTATAGATTATGTCATACTGATAATCATGAAGGATTATCGAATAATATACAAAACGCATGGCAATTAACACCAAAAGAATTAAAATTTGTAGAATTAGTAGATAAAAAGAAGACTTACAAACCAAATAGTGATAAGATATATACATTCGAAGAATATAAGAGCAAAATAGAAAGTGTAAAATGGAATTTAAATATTGATGAAATGATTGTAACAGCGATGAATAAATCATGCTCAAAGTATGCTGAAATACCAGAGAATTTGAATTCTAGTCAATTTATATGGAATGAAAGTAAAAACGGTAATATTATCAATAGAGATTTAGCAATACTTAGAAGTACAATATTAGTAAAGTTTAATACATTAATTTCACATGTATTACCATATATAGTGTTTAAATCTGATTTGAATAAACAAAGTATAGTGTTAAAAGATGAATCACATAGCCATTCATTATTTTCACCATATAATAATATAAAGAGTCGAAGAAATATATCACCAAGAGAAGAGTTAATCAGTGAAAGTGAAGATGGTTGGTTATCTTACAATTTAGGTCAATACTTATATGATTTAAAGCGAATCTTATTTACATCAACGAAAAAGAAATTCTTTGATGAGATATTAGAAGAGACAAAAACAGAGTTGAAAATCCCAAGTGATGAATATGAAGATCCTCGTGAAATCCAAACCTTAATAATCAATCGATTAAAAGCCAAACCTGAAATATTAGCAGGAATATGTGATCCAGTGGAAAGAATGAATCAAAGTGTATTTGGCCAATTATATAGACAAATGAAAGATTGTGCTGATTCAACTTACCGAATTGAATATGTATGTAAAGGTCATGGTGGTCAGAAAAGATGTTTTAAAGTGAAATTTACAGGTGAAGGTGTGAATGATTATGGTGGTCCCTATAGAACAGTCTTTGAAGATATAATAAATGAATTGCAAAATGATCATGATTTACCTGAATATCAAAATACAAATAATAATAATAACAATAATAATAATAGAAAAATAATTCGACCAAATTGTTTATTACCATTCTTAATTCCAAGTCCAAACAAATTCAATAACAGTGGTGAAAGTGGTCGAGATAGATATATATTCAATCCAAGTCCTAATATGAAAAGTAATGATAATTTAGGTTTACTTTGTTATTTAGGAAAATTAATAGGTAGTTCAATTCGAAGTGGTCTTCAATTAGCATTAGATTTACCTGAATTAACATGGAAGATCTTAAGCCGAGATTCAATCAGTATTGAAGATTTTAAAGAGATAGATTATAATACTTATAAAAGTTTAAAAGATATAGAAATACTTGAAGAAAAAGGAATAACAGCTGAAACTTATGAAGATATAGTTGGTGAAATAGATAATACAATGGAAATCTCAAGTGGTGAAATAATCCCATTAGATACAAATCATCGAAATAAGATTGTAAGTTGGGATGAAAGAAAAAGATATGTAGATTTTGTATTAAGAAATCGAATAAAAGAAGCAACCAAACAAATCCAATCATTTGAAGCTGGTTTATGTGTTTCTTTACCACTTGAAATATTACATTTATTTACATTTGAAGAATTAGAAAATCTAATATCTGGAAGTCGAGTATTGGATATAGAAGTGTTAAAACAATGTACTGAATATGAAAAAGTAGATCCAAAAGCGAATTATATAAAATGGTTCTGGGAAGTATTGAATGAAATGAGTGAAGAAGAAAAAGTTCAATTTTTGAAATTTGTATTAGCTCGATCTAGAATGCCCAATTCAGCAAAATATTTCCCAATGAAATTTAAAATTCAAAGTGGCTCAGGTAAAAATATCGATGATAATCCTGATAGTTATATGCCTCACAGTCAAACCTGTTTTTTCTCTTTATCTCTTCCTGCTTATAGTAGCAAAGAGATATTACGTGAAAAATTATTATATGCAATTAGTAATACAGTAACAATGGATGCTGATGTTCAATTACACAACGGAGAAGGTTATAATGATTTAGAATAAACACTATTATTATATTATATTATATTTTATTTCAATTGTTTATTCTGTTTGATTTATAAATTAGAGAAGAAATGATAAAATTAATATTTATCACAAAATATTTATTTGTCACTAGTATTAACAATCATTATCATTTCTATACTTAATGTAAATTGATTTATTGATTATGAGGGTAATTTTTTGTGAAAATTTTCGAACACCTTCAATTTATTTGAATGACTAAAAAACATCACAAGCAGAATAGATAATGTTTAACAAAAAATGTATTTAGTTAATACAGTGTGATGCAGAACATATTGAAATATGAATGACAGAAACTATAGTTTAACAATACATTTATCCAATTCTTCTAAACTTAAATGATTGATAATGGATACTAATAGATAATAATATGCAGTATATTTCATATTCTATCACTTTAATAATAACGGTATTTAGATTAATTTACTTTTTATAATATAAGTTTAATATATGTTCTAGAATAGTAAATAACATAATTGTAATTTTTTAATAGAAACTAAGCACTACTTCATTCTAAAAAAAGAAAATGCAATTATTGATTTGAAGTGATCAAGCCTCAATCAAAGATTTTTCATTTTTTGAATTTATCTCTCTGTAGATAAATTTAGTATAGAAGATAAAACTAAAATATCATATAAATTCTACTTAAGTATATTATTTACATGTTTATTCCTTCATGGAGTAGTAATGAAATTAATCCAGTTATATCTAGATTAAAACAATGAAAACGGTCAAACAAAGAGCATGCGATTAGATATATTGTTTTTGACATTCTTCTGAGAATTTCGATTTATTTCAACATAATTTAATAAATATCACTTAAAAATATTTGTTACGCTTAATGTTTGTGGTACTTAATTCATCTGTAAGATTTATAATTGAATAAATGAATTAATTGAAATATAGAGTGTTTGAAATGAAAAGGACAATGTATATTATGAAAGTTATCGACTTATTGATTATGAATTATGTAAAGATTGGCATATAAAACTATGATAAACAAATCTAAATTGATATTTTTACTTTTTTATTCAAGATAATATTATTTATACTATTAATTTATGATCTACTATAGAAATCGATTGATTTACCATAACAATTATTTAGCCAAAAGTAATGTGAAAAACAAAAATGTCAACATTTAAAGAATAGTATTATATAATTATCCAATTTAGCAATATTGATGTTTTTACATTATGAAACCAGAAATAATCCACTCTAATATGTAAATCAAGCTGAATTAACACAAAACCGTTACAACAAAGTAACGACTATAATTTCGTTCTCAAAAATTCTTAGCCAATAAAATCATGCATTTGATTGATTTTGTTTTTATTGCTATTCTTGTTACAGTAGGAGCTGAGAGCAGTGGCGTCTACTATAACAAGACAGTTGAGGTAGAAGTGGACTCAGGAGGTAACTACTATTTAGGTGTTAATTCGAAGAGTTACAAGATTGAAAATGCTGCCGAGTTCAAATTGGAATCTGGAATGAGTATATCAAGCTATGAGTTTGTTAAGATGAAGAGACAAGTTCATCTTCACTCTTATCAATACCTGCCAGAGTCAGAAGAGAATGAAAAACGTATGCTTGGTAGTAGTGGATGGTCCAAAAATTTAGAAGGTAAAAGAAACATCCGAGTGAAAGTGTGGCGTATAATGTGGTCCATGGCTAGTAAATATGCTGGTGAATGTATTTCCACAGAGCTGATGAGAGAGTTATTGTTCCATGTAGATTATGCTGCTAGAATCTGGTCTGGAAATCGAGTTTCCGTAGATGCAAAGAATTCTTTTATATCTGATTGTATTTATGCACTTGGTGAAACTGATTACTATTACGAGAGTGAAGCGCCTGCATTTGTTAGTATATTAATAGTAGAATCAAAAATGGGTTTGGCTTGGCCATCCCATTCTCTTTTTATACTATACATATGTATTGTCTTTATTTTTTTGTACTATTTACAAGCTTGACTTGATAGAGTTTTTATAAAATAAAAGAAAACTATCAATAATTTAGCCAAAAAAAAAATATAACCAAAAATAATAAAAAAAACTAAACTAGCTGTTGTATTTTTTTTAATTTTTATTTCTCACTTTTTGAAATGTCTCTTTATCTATTGATTTTTATATCATAAATCTATTGCTACCTTATAGGTAATTAACAAAATTTGAATTTTAGACTGATCAAATAACTTTTTTATAATTAAAAATCGAAAAAACAAAAATCGAACGATTTCAATAAAAATAGTCGTTTTGTCTGAATTTTCATTCCCTTTATTTAGATCTTTCTCGCTAATTAGAGCAAATGAGATCCCCAAAACAACCATGTAAAGTCACTGTCAAAAAAACTCCTGTTACAGAGTCTGAAAAAGAGAAAATTAGAGCTCTGGTAAATCAATCTTGTAGTATTGGAGAAATTGCCTTAAAAATGGCAAGAACCAAGAGTACTATTTGGAAGTACTTACAAATTATGGGGTTGAAGACGTCCAAAGCCAAATCAAGTATTTCACCACCTAAGGTTAGAAGAGGGAGAAAGCCAATTATTTTGAACTCTATCATTAGTGGGCAAGCTGTTAGAGATTATATCTTGAGAAGTCAAGTTAATGGCATTACAATTCAATCTGCCAAAACACTCAGAAATGTGTTGGTGAAGAACAGCTTAATCCCCTCAACAGTATCATTAAGTACAATTCGTCGTTATTGTAAATCATGGAAGATCTTTTTTGGAAATAGTGGAGTTTGTCCAGGCTTGACCCAAAAGAACGTTGAAGAAAGATTAATGACAGTATCTCAAAACATATTCTTGAATTATAAGACGATTATGTTCTCAGATGAGTCGATGATTAGACTTAGAAATGTTAAAAGTGTTGGATGGAGTATCTCTGAAAACCTATTATTAGGAAGCAAAGGATCAAAGGAAACGCAGGCGTTATGGTCTGGGGTGCCTTTTCAGAGTATGGATTCACTGATCTGATGGTTATGCAGAAGTCATTTGAACCCAAAGATGGTGTAAGTAAGGGAATAAATTCAGTTAGATATTGTCGATTTTTAAAGAAAACTTTACCGCCTCTAATTCAACAGCATCCATTGGTAAACCATCAGAGACAATGTTATTTCTTACAAGACAATGCCAGCATACATAAAAGTAGGTATACCACAGAATATCTTCAAAGGAACGGTTGGAAACCTATCAGACATCCACCGTTTTCTCCAGACTTAAATCCTATTGAAAAGGTCTGGGCGACTCTAAAACACAAGATTAGTGAAGATGAAAACAATTTCAAAGACTTAGATAGCCTAGAAGAAGCTGCAAAAAGAATTTGGAATGAAATAATGTCAAGCCAAGCCACCAGACATAAATATGCTTTTAGATATCGTGAAGCATGTATGGCATGTCTTTACAAACAGGGTGACTTCGTTCTAGACAATGACATTAAACGAATTAGAAAGATAACAAACATCCCAGAAGAGTAATTAGCCTAAAAGAAGGTTTTATACAATTTTATACAATTGTCCGAATTAAAAAAATATTTTGTAGGGGTTTTTCATTTGATTTTATGTTGGCCAAAATTAATACATATAATATAGTAGCCATTTAAAATATTAACTCAAAAGTATTTCAACTAGTTAGCGTTTAAAATACTTCGAACGATTTGGAATTTAGGCTCGAGCTTGACTTAATTTATTTTGTTAAATAGAAAGAGATATGGAATTTTATATTTTCAAAAATATATATTATGATGTATTTATTTATGATATATTAGAAAAATCAAATAAAAAACAAAAGAAAGTTAAAAAAAAATGAATCGAACGTTCGAGCCAAATCGAACGATATTTTTGAAACTACTATTACAAGAAAGAGTTCCTGATTTACCCGAAACTAGAGATAATTATGCTTCTGTTATCTATATGATAGGTCGAGTTCGAGTCACTGCAGGTGGTTGGGCAGGAATGGGTATAGTGAGTAATTTTGGTACTTGGTCATCTCAAACAAATACAAAATGGACAATAGTGAATGGTTATGGTGGTTATCCAAATTGTCCTTGTTATTCAACTGCCCTTGTTCATGAAATGCATCATAATATGGGATTTAGTCACAGTGGTAGAATAGAAGTAAGTAAAACTGGTCAATTCAATAATTTTGAATTATCCGATGGTTATGGTGATCATGCATGTATAATGGGTGCTGGTGCTTGGTATCAACCAATTACAGCAAAACAATATTATTATAATGTAGTAGGCAAAGATCCTGAAAGCTGGTTTTGGAAGAAATTAAGTGATGTAGGTAATAATATAACTTATAGATTATATGCTTTTGATCATCCTTATTCAAGACATTATTTAGGTATTGACAAAGCTTATCATACTGATGATGAAAAAGTAGGAGAAATACCATTTAAATATCAAGGAATAGCGATAGAATTACCATTCAATAGAAGTAATATGATTAGCACAGCAAATCAGCAATATATCTCAACAATATTAGAATATCGTTATATTGGTTCAGGTCAATATTCTTGGAAAGACAAATCTGTTCGAGTATTATGGGGACCATCAACTAATCCAATAAAAGGAATATTAGATGATTTATTAGATGCTGATATAGATGGAATATCTGGTGGAGATAAAGGCTATGGTGATTCTCAAATCCCATTAGGTGTAAAATGGGTTCCAAGAAATATTGATATTGGTACAATGAGTGTTTTAGTAAAGAGAATTCATTGGAGTAAAATTCAATCTAATACATATGAGAATATAGGAAGTGAAGAGAAGAGAGAATATGATGAACCACAATATGTTGAAATTGAAATTGATTATAAACCTGGTGAGAAATATACAAAACCAACAACAGCTGTTCCATTTCCAACTTATGAAAATTCCCCAACAATAACAAATTGTGTTTCAGATGAAAATGCAAAAACCATTAAATGTGAAAAATATAGTGAATCTTATTGGTTTTATTCCAAACCAGAATCAAGAAAAGATAATGTTCCTCGTGTTTATTCAAAAGAAGTAGCAACTAATGGTCGAATTGGATTTGTTTCTTATTTAGGTAAATCAGTAAATCCTCATAAACACTGTTTTGGTGAAACAATAAATCATCTATGTGTTGATATAACAACAACTAAGATAACATCGAATGATATTTCGAATGTAAATATTTGGTCAAGTGTAAATGTTTATACGAAAGAAAAAGCATCTGATCCAGATACATCATATAAATATGTAAATCATGAAAATGTATTATATGCGAAAGTAACATTAGCAGATGGAGATAAATTAAAGATGATTGATTTATATGGAAACGAAATAAGCATAAATAACAGTAATATAATTGGTGGTTATTTGAATTACAATATTCCTGATTTAAAAACTACTGGCTTTAGTGAGATAATCTTATTATTAACTGATAGTAATGGTAAAGTAAAAGGTTCTAATGCATTTGATGTATATCAATACAATAGTACTGCGGAGAGTAGCCTTTTTATAAAGATGTTGATGATGAAAACAAGTATATATTAACCTCAGCAACAATTCACCCAATCTTCATTCACTTCCAAGTATGATGAATAGTAAATTAATGAAAGCTAATGAAAAATTGATATATCCAATAGTGTCATTGAATAAGAATGATTATATTTATATTGATTTTGAAGGAGTAGTTCCATCTGGTTTGAGTGAGTGTGAAGATAGAAACAGATAATGGTGATTATGATTTAGATTTAAGCAAGTTAGGTGGAAATAGTGATGTTTCTTATAAATTAAGTTGTTATGAAACAAACAAAGCAACAGGTGGTATTTGTGAATATTATTCATTTACATTCAACAAAAATGTGACATTATTGAATATAAGAGCAGTAATGATGAATAAATATGGAAATAG